>JBBPQP010000802.1:0-17273 GCA_038092555.1 Boletus subgraveolens
CAACGTCAACGCCAACTCTGACTCTGACTCCCCACCCCAACCCCACGGGTCCACCCCTACCTCCACCCTCGTCCATGTCGCCACCCTGCACCTCCCACCCACCCACTCCTCCGTCCGGGTGCTCAGCGTCGGCAGCCACACCGGTCCCTTCCTCGCCGGCTGTCCGCCCGACAAACCCTTTGTGGCGTCAAACGAGGATCGGATTCACGTGCTGACGATTCAATACATTCATCTGCTAGCGTTGGACGGACCCCGGACGCGTCCGAGGGTGTGTCTGTTTGTGCACAATCGGGCGTTGGAGGGGTATTTGGAGAGGGGTATCGCGAGTGCGGCTACGGGCGGGGCGACGACGGCGATGGCGGTGCCTTGGAACGAGTGGGGACGGGTACATACACGGATGTTGCCGCATGTGGGAACGTTTCAGTGGCTGAGGTGGGTTGTGTGTCACTTTCGGTTGCCCCTCTCCCATACGTGGATGTGCGTGTTGTCGAGGTTCGATGGGCTGATTGTTTTTCTTTGCTTGAATGGGTAGATATGTTCATGGACAGCGTGTCGTGATGCTCTTGCCCACGTCAGAAGCGGGAAAGAGCACGCTCCAAGTGCTCGACTTCAACGCCCGCAGTGCTTTCGACGACGGCGATGTCGACGCTGTCGATCACACCGACCAGGGTACTCGTAAAGAGAAGAACAGGAAGGATGGGGATGACGCGGATCCGACACTACGCCAAACCACACTCGAACACGTCACCCACCCCACCCGGATCGCCATGCCCAACCTCTTTGTCGACGTCGTCGAGAGTGGGTTACCTTATCGTGAGGCGCGCCGGGACGTCAGAGGCGATTACTCGGGAGTGATGATCGACGACGAGCGGTTGGTCGGATTGAAGGTGCGCCTTTTTTTTGGGACGTGTGGTGCTGATACTGAATCCGGCGCCTGGCGCATGTTCGCGGTTTCTTTTGGAAACAGTATCCCGCGTTTTTGACAGGGGACATGAAGGAAATCGACGTGTTCACGATGTGATTCGTCGTGGCTCGCGCTCGTGGTGATCCGAGCTTGAACGAGAAAGATAGCAAGAAAATAATAAGGGAGGAAAGGCTTGGTGATCTTATCGTCTCTCTCTTGCTTTTTTTTCTCGTGGTCGTCGCATGTTAATCTTGATGCTTTTTGATGTTTTGGTGCTCTGATCTCGGTTTCGGTCGTGTTTGCTTTGCGTATGATGTACTATAGGCTTTGGTTCCAAGGTAGCTGTACTATATTGTATTTTCGAATTTGTTTTGGTGTCGAAATTTCTGATCAAGAATGCCTACGTCGCTGTTTTCAGTCAACTCGGCGGATCTTGAAACGCCCACAACGATATCTTCCGAATGTTGGAAAATTTCCGCAAGTACCCTAGATGCATCCAAATCATCCGGATCCACGAAATATATAAAGCACTATTGTTCATGTCAGAATCGGTGATCGTTGAAAGGGTGAGATTTTGATGGAGGGCGAAGAAGGTACGCGTCGAAGTCGTGTTATTTTGGTTTGTTAGGTTCCAAGGCCCTTGAACAACATGTACACACAACCACTCATCCTGGATCCAAGAATAGTCTTGATCGAGTCTGCTTGTGCAATGACCTTGCATACACAGAAAGGTATGTTTGTATAGAGCAACTTGTCTCGACCAAATTCGCAGTGTAAGGGTGTAAGCATATAAAGCAACGAGCGCGCGGTGTCATCAAGAGACAGTGTAGAATTCAACCCAGTCGTCGTATGCGTAAGAGTGAGCTAGGTGCTGGGCCATCATACACGAGCGTCTAAAATACGAAGACAGACGATATACGAAATGAACAAGTTCAACGAGAATGGGAGAAACAAGAGCGCGCTTGGGCCGGGGCCAGGCTAAACTGACTGCATGCCAGTGAACGTCACACTTGCACCCACTCCCTGACGGCCATCAATATGCAAACCTGAAGTCAAGTCGTGCGTTTCCTTCGTCTTTGGTCGTTTGAAGGTAGTCAGCTTGTTCCTGTCCATAACACATCAACTATAGAACTCGCACCATCTCAAAAGAAAGGCACCTTTTCTGTCATCGCATTCCACTTGCGATCTTTCCAGCGATTCATTTCGCGGTAAAAGATGAAGGTGAGGATGTAAAGCACTATATTTGCGCCGCAAATCAGTATGAGAGCAAGATTCCCTCGTTTATCTGCAGTCCATTAGCTTGTTTGAAGGGTGGATGATGGAAAGTGACACGAACAAAGCGGCTGTTACAGAAAAACATCAATTTGAGCTGCAAAAGTACATGCGGCGCATCACCTACAGCATCGTTCGCTTGGTAAATATTCGCCTTGAAACAAATTTGTCAGAACGTTGACGATGGTTAAGCCGACTTCTCAAACTTTGACAAACGTACATAAACGATAGCCCCTGCCTGAACAAACATATTGTAAAGAGAGGCACTTATGGTCCTTGTCTTCACACTCCCCGAGTTTCTCGAAGCCCAGGCCACCTGAATGGGGTGGACATACGGAAAACTGGTTATCAACGTCACCACAGTATAGTAGTCCCACTGATTAGTTGTGAGACCAAACGACCGGAGAGCGATAAGGAGAGGCAAGGCCCAGATCTGGAGGATAAGACAGCCTAAGACACGGGATTGAATGCGCTCGGCGATGTACGAAGTAATGAGAAGATTCAGAAGTCCGAGCGAAGTACTGGGAAGAGTTAACAGATTGGATTGTGTGGTCGTGAATCCAAGGTTGCGAAGGGTTAGCGTCAGGTAAGTTTGAGGAGGCCCAACAGGCACTAGCTCTATGAATACATGCACATCAAGGGAGAACAGAACCTACTCATGTGCGTCATTCCGAGAATATACAAAGGCCACATCCGCCAATCACATATGGACTGCCACATCATGAGTGGTGTAAGACCTTGACGATTGTGCATATCGGATTTCGTAGGATCATCCCTAAGCACCCTAAAGGCGAATTTACGTATACATGACTGCCAAACAATGCGAATATGAACATACCGATTGACCATAATGATTTCCTCTCGTTCCGTGAACCACCCACGGGGTCGAAACCACACTTTAGTTTGAGTCGGTCCAGGAGGCATCAAAAAGACAGAGGCAATTCCAACGGAGAACGTAATCAAGCCCTCGATAAGGAAGAGGTATCTCCAACCCCCGTTACCAGAATGTATAAGAAGAATCCCGGTTGCGGTAAACGCACTAACCATGACGGTTAGGTAGTTTGAGACCCAGAACCACGCTAAGCGTATGGGTACTGTAAATGTTTGGGAAATTGTCGGTGAATGAAGCAACGGACTTCCTACATTCACGTTTGGTGTAGAAGTATGACAGGTATAACACAACATCGGGGATGAAACCACCCGTCAAGAACCCGATGAGGAACCTGCAATGAGTTAGCATTTACGATCAATATTGGTGTGACTAACATGCCTCGTTGCCAGAAAGGAGGTACGTCCAGTGAGCCAGAACTGAGAGGACGAAACCACGCTCCAGAGAATTATCTAGGTCCTGTCTCAACGATTACGAAGTATGGTCAATCAATATACAGCATACCTGAGTCGGTATCCATACATCTGGGCCTATTCGCTTCGAGATAAGCTGCGAGGGTAACTCTGCAACTAAAAATGAGAGTCTGTATAAGGAATTGCCGAGGTTAAAATCGTTCGTCGTGAGATGTAGATCCTTCAGGAAGTTGTCTGTGTTCGCCTGCGATATGTTTGTTCTGTCCAAATCAAGTGCGAAAAACATAATGCAGGCCCAGATCATGATACGGATGTCGATCTTCCGGACGATACCCTATTGAATTTTTCAGTCATCTGCACTGGCCAGAAATTATCTCACGCTAACAAACTCCTCTCGCCACGTCCAACGAGCATTAGGATCAAACCTATGAGCATTCTCGTACTGTGGGGGAGGGCGATAAACTTCCAAGGTAACGGGATCGTCGAACACGGAGGGCTGGGTTGCGATTTCGTCAAGCCTGCTATCATCCCGATAAAGAAATTGCCAGAACCACCGATTGCCAGCATTGTCGTCAGTGAGGGCAAGCGAAAGAGGCTTTTCTGGGGGGAGAGTGGAACCTTCCTTTGAGTCAGTCATTGCATAATTATCCGAACTTCCTCGTGTCTCTTTAACTGGTCGAGTTTGTTATTTTTAGTATCCTTATCCAAACCTTTGGGCCTCGTTAGTTCCTTGAGATTGATACGAACAGGGATTGCGTCTTCGGTGACAGAATGACGCGATGGACCCTTGGCGGTTGTCGTTCTCAGCGATGTCAGCTGACATGCCAAGTGACCGGAAGGGCTCCCCACGAGAAGTCAGTGTGTGGGGCGAGGCCGGCCTGGGCTTTCGAGCCTGTTTGCCGCGCCCGTCAGGCACCCCTCTCCGAAGATCAGGGTCGTGGACAGTACGCGCGCGGACAAACAAAGGGGCGGAGGTTGCGGTTTCGAGCCTGCGAAAGCTCTCGCCAAGGGGGTTCACCGCGGTGGCCTTCCATGACTGTTTAGGTGAACTACCAGTTGTAGCAGTCGAAGGGAGTAGGCAAAAGTCACGACGAGCAGGTGAACGACATCTGTGGGCACGACCCAACGAGAGGCTGGTAGCTTAGATATGGGTGAGGGCAGGTGGGGAAGAAGGAGGCTTCTTGTCAGTGTGGCCCAAGGGCGGATGTTAGCGTGACCTCAAGGTGCCAGACGCCGCCGAGTCGAGGTGCATTGCGATCGCATGGCGCGGTGCAATCCTACGGACCAACCGGGCTACCAGGACCGTTTCCAGTCCCACAAGCGTTCATATGCGGCACCACCACGTGGACTCCTGTCCTCACCATGCACAAAGCATTCGATGAGCGACAGTGCTGCGACACTGAAAGTCCAATTCCCAGACTTTTTGGATTCGCTAGTGTGCACAGCCACCGACCATAGCGCGCCCAAACATCACCTTATCTTATCCGATTGCACCTACACGTGGGCAGTGTGCGCATACGCCAGAATCCATGATTCAGCAAAGAAACCCGTGCGGGAGTACAATGTCTTCATCCTACACGTTTGGCTAGCTTGAACTTTGGGTGTTCATCAAGCTTGCGAAGCCGATGGATGATAATCAGTAATCCCCCTAAAGTGTACGTAGGGGATATGGCGATCCGTACTCGTTTCGATGAGCCATCCGAGTCTCGATAGAGAGAGCTGGTTTGGCAGCACAAGAACATATGTTCCATCGCCGCGACGTTCAACTTTGAATGTCAAATAACACTGATTGGAGAGAGGTGTATTGGGTACTAACCAGTGTTTCTAGCCTAGTAACTACAAGTCCACTAGGAGTGTACTTCATAGCAAGACGATCGAGCTGGTTACACCATTGTCGATTAGCGACCGATTGGTACCAACGATCCGGGCCCCGAATAGAACCGTACCACAGTAAGCATTGTGTTTGAGCTGGTCTCCATTCAATCAAGGGATCCGAACAACGTGATTATGTTCGTACCCTAAATCGAGATGTTCACGATGTAATCGTTGCGTGTCATCAGGATCCCAAAATAAGAAGAGTAAAGTCGGTTGGCATGTACACACACATTCATACAATTTCAGACTTGTTTTAGTGCGAGCCACAAGCGCGTCATGACTTGGCGCAGCGACACATCAAAATATAACTCGGATACGGGGAGTCGAACCCCGAGCTACCGCGATCAATCCAAAGGAATTGAGAGGCGGTAATGTTAGCCGTTACACCATATCCGACTTGTGCAAAGTTACTTTTGTAATCATTAGAGTTATGCGAGACCATGCATTCCGTCAAAAGACCAGTCGTTTGGTAACTTAGGTAGGAACAGGTTGGCCTGAGTTGCAACTGGGAAGGGTTTACGAGCACCGACGTGTGTGGAAACGAGAAAGAAAGCACACGTCGTAAACTATGATATGTGGTATCGCGGCAAGGCAGGTTGGACTAGCAGAGTCGATTGAACAACGTCGCGAACCCCGACGATCCAGTTACGTCGTTGAGGGTGTATCCGAAACGTCCGTGAATTGTCAACACAGGACGTTATGAATTTTGACGTGATTGAGATTGACGGACGACGTGTCGCTGGCGGTCTTGAAAAAATGACGCTTCCGCGTCCTTTATGGCCACAATTCAGCCGCTCGTGAAAGTCATCCCCCCCGGCCTGGGGAGAGAAGGGTTGAACGAATATCGCTAGCTCGAGATTTCGACGTGAATCATATATCCGGTTAGTCGGAATCGATTGAACCCGAGATTTACAGACAGTCACGACATTTCGATGGTGACAGTAGCCAACAATTCAAGATTACCACCATGTATTGCGATTCTCTTCACAAGCTTCAGATATGTTCCCAATGAACTTCGTTTCATTGTCAGAACCAGGGGGGTTATCGTGACCTTCCTCAGCTAGTAGTACTGATGAATACAAGCCAACGAACTAAGAAAAGGTTCACTTACCAAAGAACTGTGACATACGCAATGACATGAATATCAGTGACTGGTGTTGGTAAAAAGCAAATGCAGAGCAATCGTGGCTATTTCTACCTTCATAGAAGACAGCGTGACCCTCGTATCATCTCACATGCTTCGCTCTGTCGACTGTCTCCGCGTCGTGGATAGTGAGCGTCCCATCGACCGCTGTTTTGCGAATTAATCTAGGTCATACTGGCTTGATCCGGAATACTTGCCGATCCCTTCATTCTTTACTCTGTCGTACCCATCACATTTGAATGTGACCTTTTTGGGCAGACCTCCACTTTAGGTAGTGATTGTTGAGGCACTATACTTGGCGGCGCTCCCGGCAGCATCGACACATGAAAAATTTTTCCATCCACCCTCTTTGGTTTGATTCGATAAGCCAGAGGATCCAGCTACGCTTTCCAGATAGTGTATCGGATTAGTACGGTGTATCAGAACACAGGCAAGCGCGAAGTAAAAGAACAGACGTCTCCCAGAACTTTACCACCTTTCGTTGTGAACTTGATGTACACGAAAGGCGTGCCTAGGTCCGAGGGCTCTCTGTGTGACATGGTCAAGTAGTGACCCCGGGTTGACTCGTACTTGGACAGATCGACAAAGTCCTTGCCGTATTATAATGCTCCCTTTGGGACCTGTATGATGGCAACGTACATTAGCAACATGTCACATCTCTGAACGAGTGAGGACACACCCTTCCTGACATAAATCCCAGCTGAGAGTAGGATTTAATGTTCAAATTTGAGGCGATTATATTGGTACTTAGGCTGGATGGTCGGGTATACTGGTCGTTGCCGAGTTCTCGGCCAAGCCCACGCGCTGATCGGTGTTGCCCCGGAGTCGGTTTCAGAATCCGCGGCGCCCCGTGTGATACATCGCCAAGCTGACATGTGCAAATGCTCGAGCACCGACCCTCGTCACCAGACGGGTACTACGGGTGGAATAGGGGAATGCGACACGAAGGTGGGTGATGCGGGAGCTCGGAAGAGGAGGTGACGGCAAAGGAATAAAGACTAACAGCATGATTCGTTCAATGGCTTGTGACGTGAGTTGAGCTTGAAAGGAAGATTGACCAATGACGAGTTTGAGTCGGTTGAGTCCGGGCGACCTGGCCAACTTATGAGTAGGACTGTCAAATGATGTAGTCCCCGTTTCCTGGCTCCCTCATTGGGCTACCGATCAATCGGACTGATTCCCCTAGTGCACTGGGCCACGGGCGAGTGCAGTTCCTCCATAAATGAGTATTATAAGACGCAGTCATTCCTCGTTCGTCATATGAATTCCTCAGTAATTTATTCTGCTAAGCGGGATCCCTGGAAGTCCCGGTCAGGACTCAGCGATGTGGTCGAAGTTCGAACGTGTTGTTCTCACATACTATCGTCCGCTGGCATCCCAGGATTCACCATGCAAGTTCCTTCCAACGTGTTTTTGCGGCGCATCATGTCCATCGTGTCCAGGCGACCATCAACCGCTGTCTCGTCTTACCGACTTGGGTTCCCAGAAATCTGACAGTCCGTCCCAAGGCATCTAGATAGGTTTCCGGTATTCTCGCAAGAGAACTTGGCGGACGCTATCACGGGTACCTTTTTTTTTACCTCGACTTCGAGCAGCGATACACAGGACAGGAGAGGACTGGATGAGCAAGATTAGAAACAACGGATTCAGTCCATGCACGATATAACCAGAGGGAATCCCTGCGAACAAATTCACGCCAATGATTCAGGACGAAACGCTGTCATTTCACTTACACAGTAACCTTGGCATTGTATGCGTCGCTTCAATTGATTCAAAACGTTCTCATGTCAGCAGGATCAACAAGAGGACGACCCTACGTGTGTGGGATTGACGAGCACCGCCACGAATCGCAAGCCCCCAGGAGCGGTCATGTCAAAACACTACTTGCCATCTTTATCGGTGGAGACGACGATCAAACGTGCAGTCAAGATTCAAATTCAGGCCTAGTTGCAAGGGACACTGCTCAAAATTCTGCAGAATAAATCAAGAGTGTACTTGACCCATTCAATCAAAAAAAAATCACACCGCTTTCAATCCTTCTTGGATGACCTAGGTTGAAGTGCCAAGCGTTAACGTAGAAAAACAGGTAAACGCTCGAGCTCCAGGCAGGAGTATTTGGAGGAAAGAGTAAAATGGTGGGCAGGATGAGAGAAAGAGAGCGCAGAATTAAAGCACCCGCGCCACGATAAACCAAAAAACGGATCAATGTACGCATGGCGTCGTATCAGCTTGCGGGGGAAGGCTATAAGCATCATGGTAGTAAAATATAGAGGGGTATGAAATAAAAATGCGGGCACCAAAGGTATCAATAACTTCCAGCGTCGGAGGGCGCAAGGGAGCACATTCAACAAGAGGACATCACACAAAAAAGAAAAAGAAATGGCAGGGATATAACGCAAGGAAGGAAGGGTAACACTCAATCCTATAAAACAAGGACAAAATACACATTTTTTTAGTTAAGGAAGACCAACACCAGCAGAAATGAACCGGCTGCTCGACGAGGAGCATCAAATGTCAAGGACAAGAAGAAAGTTGCAGGCGACAGTACCAAAGACCAAAGGACCCCTCACCCGGCAAAGCCAGCATAAGGATCCACGGATGCGTACGATGATGTGTACCTTTTCTCAGCATCCGTCGTTTGCGCAACGCTGGCGCGAACAGCGCCGCCGGAGGATGAGTCTCGAGTAGAGGGGGTTGAAACTGGAGTGGTTGGAGTATAGAGAGTCCTCATGGAGGACCCATTATAACTGAGGGTGCGTGCTGGGAAAGCAATCGGGGAGGTAGGGGGGGATGTTATTTTGCGCGTGGCGTACGCTCGCAACATATCGTCCGGAGACATCATGTTATCGGGGATTGGCATCATACCGGAAGGAGGTGACGCAGGCGCAGCGTGGGCGGGGAATGGAGGCATGGGGAGATCAAGACTTTGCTTTGGCGACAAAAGGTAGTCATCTCCAGCTGCCTGGTCGTCGCCAGTGCGCATCACTATACACTGGGTAAATATCGGGCAAAAATCGGATACCAAATACACTCACTAGAAAGCGAGGGCCAAACTTCATCCATATTGGAAAGCGATTCCGCTGCGTTGTCACCTTCCACACGGGCCTTGATATCTTCGGCAGTCAAAGAAAATGCACCCTTGGTTTGTGTAGGAGATAAGTCGCCAGTTTCATTCCGAGTTGGTAAGGCAGGACTCGGGAGAGGGGGAACAAATGACGATGCGCGGGACGAGCGGAATGCACGACTGGTCGTCGTAGTACGACGGGAATCCATAGATGGACGGACGTCAGCCGCAAACGATACCCTGGAGACACGCTCGCTAAATGCCGAAGCACGGATACCGGGGCGAAGCTGACTCATTTGAGCGATATCGATGGACAGTTTCTCCGCACTCGCTGAATCGCCTTCGACGGCCATGGTACTAACAGGGCGGATAGCACCAAAAGTAAAGGCAGATGAACGGTTTCCTGTGCTCGCGACGGCTATGCTGTTGCGAATAGCAGCAGTAGCACCAGCGGCCGTGATCGACTTCCAATCGCTGGAGATGGTCGACATGCGTTTGTCGACCACCTCGGAGAAGCGTCTGCGTTTCTCTTTGCCCTTGGCACGACTGAACTTGATGTAGATGTAAATGCCGAGGGCGATGAAAATGAGTGGTACGAGAACCCCTGCCGCGATTTTACCTTTTGAGGCAGAACTGTTGGTGGGGAAATTGTTGACATATGTGACAGTATACGATGGGTTGTTTAGGTTGGCATCGGCCGGCGTGGAGCCAGAAGTTGGAGCGGTGTAGGTCGCAGTGAATACGGGTCCAGCAGGGAAAGGACTAAGGAAAGGCTGAGTACCAGAAGTGACGATCGAGAGCTGCAGGGGGACCGAGGACGAATCGTTCCACCACCTGGGCTCAAGGGTGGCCTGGTAACTACCCGAGGCAAAGTTGACGTCTTGCCATTCATGGATACGGCTGTTGGTGAAGCCCGGGGCGATGAGATAAATATCAACGGCTGACGTGCTGGGCAAGCACGATGTATCCCAGGAGATATTGAGGGGATTAGCACTCGAAACGGTCATCCCTGTAGTCGGGTTGGTATAGAATCCGCCGGTAGCGCAAGCTAGGAAGAAAGCTGTCACGACTGGAATGTAAAAATTGGGGATATGCTGCTCACAATTGCGCTTGTGGAGGGCATGGGGGGCAAGGGCGTGTCCGACACGGAGTTGAGTAAAGCCTCTCTTCTTCATAACGGTAGATATATGTCGATCTGATCAGAAGGTATGTTCAAGGGACTGAAACCCTTTGAAGAGGTAAAGAACGGCTCCGCGACGGAGGGCGGGCTAGCAGGAAATAAAGAAAAAGAAAGAGATGAAAATGAGAGGACAAAAAGGAGACTTTACTGGATGGCGGGAACAGCGACGACGAGAGACAACAGCCGACTTCACATCCCTAGCCCATTCGAACTCAGCCGCACGTCTCACGAACGACCCCAGCCACCACCTAATACAGGCACATCAGCTTCAGTTGCTTGGCAGGGCCAAAACAACCAAATAATAATAATTCTAATCATACAAGCCGTCACTTTGCCGTCACTAGCTTCTATACTACGTTCTTCATCTGAAGCAGTCATGGCAACAGAGCTTCGCTTCTCGAGACCTCCAACTTACCTTCCAGTTATGAATGCTCAATGCTTCGTTGGAGGGATATTCTTTGCACTCCAATGAACCACCAGGTAAGTTGAGCAAGCAAAGAACTCACCTATCAGTCTTCTTGCCGTCGGGCGGGACTTGGCATTATGGACAGAATAACCAGCTTGATTTGCAACAGCACTGCAGGCACACTGGTGAAAACGACCCGGACGAACGTGCGTGTGAGTCCTCGTTTCCTATTTCCAAGACATACCAGTAGCACGGCAACCAAACTGAAACCATGCTCGGCATGATTTCATAGAAAACGAAGCGCGTCGAACACACCAAGATCTCAGGTGAGTAGGTCCACATAGATAGGATCCTAGGAAGGTGATTACCGCGGGTTGACGTCTCAAGTCGAACTTGCAACCACACTGACTATAACATGTTCACTGCATCCCCACACATATTAGATTTAAAGCGCCTAGCACTCGAGTTCTCACCTCCACGAATGGTCGGAATCGAGGCCGAACCGCACGGGAAATGGCGGAGGGTGAGGGAAAGTTGGCTGAAGCCGAATATCTACTCAACTGAGGCGACGCCTCTGCAGGTCGTCAGGCAGTAACCTCAAAGCCGCACGATGTGTCCCAGGACTCGCTTTGACTTCATACCTTTCGGGAAGATCCGGGTCAAAGGAGTGAAACTCCACCAACTATTTATACAGATTGTCTTCATTGTGTTGAGGAGCGAGGTATCTTCCCAACGTTGCCAAATCATTCCTCTCAAGAGCGGTATTTTGTTCTTGCATCATCGTTGCAGACTCTCTGCCGCACCATTGGGGTAGTAAGTGAAGATTCCGTTGGAAGGGGAAGCAACTCTGCATTCTGCTGGAACCGCTTTCATCCGGTTTCCATACCTTACCAACGCGAGGTGGCACGTATCTCGTCTCTGCAACCGCATTCACTCCTGAACATCTTGAACTAGATGGTTCCTACTTAGGTCCGTCGAAGAGGGCGTAGCCTTCGGTCTCGAAGATGATCTCTTTCGTCTGGAAACCCAAGCTCTCATGAGCTTGTCAAGCTGATATGACGGCCGAGGAACATCAATCGGCGTCACCCCAAACCTCGTCGAAAGGTTTCGTTCTTGTATCAGATAAGTACTTTCTCACTCTGGGTGCTTCCCAAGACGGCTGGTCCAGATACCAACCTGTCGACAATGAATTAATATTCGTCTCATCAGACTGTTTCACTCGCAGTCCGAACAAACAGGTAACGGTTATTCACAAGGTGATCGCGTGAAGGACAACAAACGCTGCGAATACAAGCTGACCGCATAATTCGCTCCGTTCTGTCCACGACAAAGACTGGTATAAATTTGGATACAAACCCCCTTTTGATGGTTGACGGTTTCCGCGAGAGTGCAGCATGCTCCAGGCTTTATCACGCCGTGGAAGATCCACAGTGTCGAGCCGGGTTGATCATAACTCCTCAGAGACATTTGTAATATCTCTGAGTGCTCGAGCTGCGGAAGAAAGGGCCTCCTCAGTTTACGTGCCATGTCTGTTACATAATTCGTCTATGCAAGGCATCTTTGAATCACAATACATACATTTTGCTACCAGTTCCTGAGGGGAGAGCCATGAAACGCCCAATCGATCCTTGTCGTCAGCAATATCGATCGACTCATGTGACGATTTGTACTCGCAAGAGTAGTCGGATGGTTCCCTTGAGACAACGCGCTCAGTAGCTTATTTTTCCTTTGTCGGACGTTCCAACTAAGATGCAAGAGTACTGTCGGTATTTGCCTCAACCGGGATGTTAATTATTTCAAGTTAGCCTCCAGGTTGAACGTTGATATTGGGCCCCGACGTCGATCTTGTCCCCAAAGTTATCACAAGACTGACAAAAAGGGTTCTTACCCTCCCCCCTCAAATACGACGTTTCTCGAAACTCTACCAAACGGGTGAAAGTGCCGTACAAACCAAAGATAGGCTGGCCATTTACCCACTTCAAGGGGATGCGACTGCCATGGGGTCGTTTTATCAGTTGCAGCTTCCTGAGTACCGTGTATACGTAGTGCACGAGGCTTCGAGGACCTACAAAGTCAGCGTCCCCGTGTAGTATCATGTACAGCATGTAGCCAACTGCGAAAGGCGTGTTTGATGTGCTAACCCTCGGCACCGTTGGTTTCAAGTCGAGGGACTACTGGATGATCGTCAGCGTTCGCGGTAAGCTTAGATCTCATGGGTTGCGAGATAACTGAGTGTCTGTTGTCTGAGTGTTACATCAATGGACGGATAGCCACGTTGGATGCGTTTTGAATGACATTCATCTTGCTTGGAGTTTCGAGCGGCTTCGGTTGAAGATGAGTCAGAAGAGTAGTTTCCACCGTACCCAGCATCGCGGCCACAACTCCTCGCTGTGCAGGCTACGGGGTATTCATACATGTTGCATATCCAGGGAATAGGAAAATATACAGGAGGCTCGAATTCGCTGCAGGGTCACAAAATACCTGCTCACTCGGGCCAGAAATAGAACCAGGAGCTTGTTCATGCGTCATTGGAATACACTGTACAGGTCATTACGATGCAGCAAGGTGTCTCTCTTCAGTGGGACATCAAAATAGCGCACAAGAAGGATGGGCCAAGCCTAAAATTATCGGACAGGTTGAGGTTAACGCAGAGGCGACACCATGTGAATGACTGTTGGGTTCAACAGTGAGAATGGGTCCAACGGAAAGCGACAAAGACGCACCAGCACCAGAGTTCTTGGATCCACCATTGTTCAAAGTCAATCCGACGACATCTGAACCGATATTGTCCACGCAATTCGTCTTGGTGGCGTAGTCTCCAGTACGCCTCAGTCCCCGCCGCGCGTGTGCCTGCCCAGATAAGCCTTCTGTGATTATTGAAGATACAAAGTTATCCACCTGCTGAGTGAGCTCAGAGACCGAAGACATTATGACAGGGCTGAGAGATAACGGGTCTGGTGAAGGGAAGGAACCGTTGATTGGCAAACCCGGGGTTCGTAAATGCCTAGATAACTGCGGAGACGTGGAGGCGGGCCTCCTGACGGAATGAGAGCGACGAGCGGAACCGCTACCCGGGTTGGTCGTGGTCTCCGATGAGAGAAATAAATCACTCGACTGTACCGATCGACTAGAGGAGTCGTGGCTTTGGTCGCTAGACATTTCTGACACATCATCAGTATCATGAAAGGAGGAGAACAGGAGTTGCTTACCGCGTGGAGTATTGATCAATTCATTCGAATCGGAAGTATAGTCGTTGTCATCATGGACTACAGGGTAAACAATCAACTCCGAGACCTCTGGGGAAGAGCACCGCGTGTTGAGCGGGGACGTTCTTATCGTACTTGCTGGCTCAGGATTAACGTCCGCAAGTGGACGTCCTGTATCTGTTTCGGGTGTCCTTGAACCCATCGAGTTAAAGGCTGGACCTTGTCCGTCGCTAGGTGAAGGAGGCGGATTGCTCTGTCCGGTGAGCCTAGTTCTCACTCTTTCTCTGATATATTCCTAAAAAAAAGTGTCAGAACCATGATAGCAAAAATGTCAACCCAATCAACTCACTTTGACACGTTGGTGCAATTCTTCAGCATCCTTGAGGCACTTCGCCGCCTCCGGTGAAGGCTGGGCAAACAACCTCCGCCAGTGCCAGTTGTTTGACTCTTCCATATCTTTGAGCCGCTCTCTGAGACTGTGAATAAATTCTCATCAGCATTGCATTGTGCTTTACGATTCCAATCGTCGTACATCTCCTCCTCCTCCACGAACTTTTTTCGGTCCGATTCGCATAACACACAAGTGGGCTTTTCGCATTCCTCCCGGATGGCGCGGAAAACTTCTTCCAATAATTCCTCGGTTTGTTTGAAGACAGAAGACGATTGAGGCATGTTCGCGCAGTGTTGTAGAAAGAGAGGTGAAACGATGAAGCTACTAGCCGGTCCTCAGGCGCGGGCAATTTATTGTATCTTCCATGCGCTCCATAGTTGGCTGGTGCAGCTGGGATTGGTGTATACCGTCGTGCGCTTGCAGTGGTATCCTCGCAACCAAGGATAAGGAGCCTCTCCAAAAAAAAACAATAGACAGACAGGGCGCGAGATGGTGGCATATCAATCGGGACCCACAAGAACCAATAAGTGACGCATGGATGTTACGTAATGAGTCAGCAACTCCCAGGCTTTGAGACGTCGCTGCCTTGCCTCAGAATGGTCATTTTTGAGGACAAAGCATGGGATTTACACTCTTGTCTACACTACGCTAATTGGATGGAGTACTTCATACACTAGTTTTCCGGCTCTTCCCTCGGCCGGTAGAAGCGCATGGGCTCAGACCTCTTGGTTCCTCCTTGCGTCACAGCTAACTTAGTCAGACGGCGTGGAACAAGCGTACCACTACTAACCCCACTCCTGTTCCTGCCATCCCAACATGCGCTAGCCGTCCATTTTGCATCATTCGGCTTCTCGTGGCTGCCTGTGTACTAACCTGTAGTCTTTCCGTTACTTACCCCTCCTTATCTTTAGGCTCGGCGCCAACTACTATTATCACTCTCGAAGAAGTCGACGAGGCTGGGTCGACTGGAATCCACCAGTACAAAGCTCCTCGCTTCCCGTCGGCCCGACGTGGTTGACCTCACGAAACGGCTAGGTGAAATTGTCCGCGCAATCGAGCTATGTAACGATCGGGTTCCCACCGATAAGTATTGATATTGATCGTAATTCATAATTGTCCATGATCCGCTATGCAATATCTACTGCATGGAAAGTATACAAATGTCACTGTCCGTCTAATGAATGTAAAGAATTGCTCAGATTAAGTACATGATCCTATACGAATATGTCGTTGTAAATTACTTCGAGAATACGACCTGCTATGGTGAACACAAATATGATTACTTGAGCTCGGGTAACAACGCGTGGGGGAAAACGTGTACGCACCGAAAGGGAGAACTACTAGGCACCGATATGTACGTAGAGGATCCGTTGATCAAAGGGTATGTGACTTGAACGAACACTTCTCATCGTCTTGTGCAAGGCCAGAGCTGCTCGTGTATGGTCAAGACGACCGGACTCGTCCACCAAATTTTCATAAAATGTCGACGTGATCTCGTTTGTGTATGCATCATCCACAGCCCACATCGTCCCAATCACCGAACGAAACCCGGCGAACTGCATCGCCGCAGCGAGATGGATGACCTCATCCGGGCTCCTCATCACCGACGGTGGTATGACAAGCAGACAGATATGCAAACTTGGCGTTCCGCAAGTCGTATTGCATGATGTTTTCAACCTTCAACAGTCCGTCGCCCAACGCAAACCCAGACTCGAACGGCTGCTTCCGATCCGGGACGCCATGACAGGCGAGGTGAACAAAATCGTTCTTGTCCAATTCTTCACAGACCTTGGCGATGCTTGCGTCCTGAGACGGATCCGACACGTTGTGATATACTGGATAGCTCGGTATCGACTGAGATAAGTTCATCCTGTCCCGGAGCCTGTCCCTGCCCTATGACCAAAAAATGATGCTGTTCCATGGATGGAATCAACGGCCTTTGATCCCGAGCACGAATGAGGGCTGTCAATGTTGGTGTATAGGAAGAAATATAAAGATCGGAGAATATTGGTTGGCCCTTTCTATACGAACCGGCGGCGTGTAATGGAAGAAGCGAGAATTCGGCGGTGGGGCACCACCAGATGCGAGATTGAGACGGACAGAATTGTTGGAGGATATCCGCGATTGGGGAAACAACTGCGTCCCAGAGTTCTCGTAGAAGCACCATAATGTCCCTCGTCACATCCATGAAGTTGGCCCGTGACGTCACAGAACGAAGTTCCAGTGATAGTTCAGAGACACGCGATTTCGTGATGGGGAGAGCGACGTGGACGGGATCCTGGTCGGATAGAAGTATCAGTGCATCGCAGCTGTATTGGCTGGCATTTACAATGATGACCGGTCCACTGGCAGCTACAATGTGGAGGTCTGAGAAGAGTGGGGGCTGGAGGAAACGAGAGAGGCCAGGCAGCTTGCGAATATTAGTGACAATATCCTGCAATTGTATGTTGGGACGCCATGCCCGATTGTGTTGGGAGTCAGCATCGGGAGGGGCATCGAACACGCTGCGGAGGGAGAAGACCACTTGGG
>JBBPQP010000803.1:0-17259 GCA_038092555.1 Boletus subgraveolens
TGCAGAAGCAGAGTGTCGATGATGCTGTAGAACACTTGCTCAAGGACTGGCCATGTGATACCCCTCCGACCCTCTCGTTGGATCCCCGTTACTGGGACGTGGCAAGTTTAACAACCGACCTCCAACAGCTATTCTCCAGCTGTTACCGCAACTTCAAGCTCAAGGAACATCTCATGCGTGTCCTCACGGAACCAGGACTACCCACTCCTCCACGCCCGATCTCGTCTCTCCGATATATTTTTAATGATTGCACACCTTTCCAGATCACGCTCGATCAACTGCTCTCAAACCGACCGGCGCCGGAACTACCACCTCGCAGTGCTTTGCTGCGCGAGAGTTATAAGGCTAGCAGGACACCATCAGCCGATATTCCCACATTGAACCGTTTGTTCTCATCTCTCCGAACAGACTCCCCGTTTCAACAGGGGTACGTCGCTCACCTTAATGTCAGCGCACAACGTGCTCGCGAGGAGTCCCAAATAGTTCGCAGGGTTGTGGCGGAGAACCCCATCGAGATACTCAAGAACCACTATGCACGGTGTAGAGTCAACTACATGGACGGTTTGGCCACTCTCAAACAGAATCTGGGTCCAACGGCCGATCCATACGAGCAAGCACTCGATGGGTTAGGTCAATGGCCATCGATTACGGCAGACGTCCTGTTGCGATATCTCGCATCTACCTCGCCTATCAACCTCACCAGGGAGTGGAAGACATGTTTGGTATCATTGGCTCTACTTCTTTTGGAGCTTCAGCATGCTCGGAGATTGCTTCGATTTGCCCTGGACGGTCTGGAGGAAGAGCTTTCGAAGGAATTAGAGAATGAGGGATGTGATGGGTGGAATCCTGAAGACTACCCGGATTGGCTGTTAATCCAGGTGCGTTTCTGCTGTCCTGCAAGTTGTTTCTACTAACATTGCTCCTGCCCTGGAACAGGTTCAAGGAAACTTTCGTATTCGACGTGTTCAGGCAGAAGCTGCAATGGAGATAATGTCCCCACAATCCGGGGAGAATACAGTCATGCAGGTCAACATGGGTGAAGGGAAATCATCTGTGATCATCCCCATTGCTGCTGCTGCTCTCGCTGATGGAAACCAGCTCGTCCGTGTCATTGTCCCGAAAGCATTGACGGCCCAGATGTTCGATTTACTGGTCGCTCGCCTTGGCAGACTCGCTAACAGGCCAATATACCACCTCCCCTTCTCCCGTTCCCCCGAGTACAACTCCGGGGTCGGCCCTGAGATTGCTGATCTACACAAGCTCATGTCTCAATGCATGGCCGAGCAGGGAATTTTGATTGTCCAACCGGAGCATGTCGTGTCACTCAAGTTGATGAGCGTGGAGGAGCAGATTCGTAAAGGCAAACACGTGACTGAGACTTTACCGAAGCTTCATAAATTCATTTTCAAGCACACCCTATCGCCCAAATCGGTGAGCATGGACAATTATCTCGATAATTGTCGATCCAGCTGACTGATGAACCCAAGCTGCCGAAAGACAGCCTTGTGGGTACCCTGTTTCGATGGCTGAGCCAGTCGCCGAAACACTTGAGCGACAGGGACGCTACTGATGCCGACCACCATGGCGAGCGCAGCGGGGATGCACACTGTGCTTCGGACAGTGCACTCAAGTGGCTGAGCCTTCAAAAATGGATGCATTCCCATGTTCGAGACATCCTGGACGAGAGCGACGAGATCCTTCATTCCCGGCTGCAATTGATTTACACTATCGGCCTCCAGCAGTATATGGACGGATACGCTGATCGATGGACGATCACTCAGCAAGTCCTCGGGCTCGTGAAGAAGCATACAGATTCTCTTTCAAGACATGCCACTGACTCCGTGGGATACGAGCGTGGCTCACCCGGATCGTTTCCTCATGTTGGCATCGTGCGAGAGTCTGTCGTTGGTCGAAACCTGATGTTATCGATTGTGGAAGACGTGATGGCCGGACAGCTTCCCAATTTCGACTTTCAACATATCCCTGCATCATTGCGTCGTGCAATTCGGAGTTTCATATCCGACGAGAATGTCCTACAGGTTCCCGATACGGCCAAGAGGGTAGAGGAGTATGCTAAGCGTTCTCTCCAGAATAATCTTTGGAGTGGACTCCTCCTCCTCCGTGGTCTCCTGGCCTCGAACATCCTCCCGTTTGCTCTTGCTGAGCGGAGATGGCGTGTTGACTATGGCCTTATCAGCGAAAACTCTTACCGTGACCCCGATAACCCAACCACCACAATGCTTGCTGTGCCGTATCGGGCCAAAGACGTTCCGGCACCCAATACCCACTTCGGTCATCCAGATCTCACCATCATTTTCACATGCCTATCTTATTACTATGCCGGCCTCAGCAAGGAGCAGCTGAAAGTTTCTTTTGAGATCCTGCTAAACCAGGATGATCCATCCTCAGACTATGCACTCTGGGTCAAGGAGTATGATTCAAACGAGTCAGTGCCGGAGTCGCTTCAGAAACTCGGCGAGATCAACCTGAAAGCATCGGAGCGATGGGACAATGACATATTCCCGCTTTTCGCTCGGAATAAAGCAACCATAGATTTCTACCTTTCGCAAGTGGTGTTCCCGAAGGAAGCGAAAGAATTTCCTTGGAAAATCTCCGGGTCTAGCTGGGATTTAGCAGAGAGACGGGACAGGCTTATAACCGGTGAGTGAACGTGAAGTCATTCTAAGTTGTTTAATTCGGTTGCTGAGCTAAGCATCAGGATTTTCGGGAACAAACGACAACCAATGGTTGTTACCCACGTCTATTGCTCGGCGCGAGCTCGGCCACCAGCAGGGAACCAATGCCAGGGTTCTTGCATATCTACTTCAGCCTGAAAATGACTTCTATATAGTAACTCACGCCAGTGGAGAACGACAGACCACACTTGGGTTTCTCCAAACGGTAACGGCGCAACAGCCCCAAATCCGTGTTTTGCTGGATGTTGGAGCGCAGATCCTCGATTTTTCCAATCATGAAGTTGCTAGAGCATGGCTTGACATCGCACGCGATATTGCAGGCGCTATCTATTTCGACGAGAATGATGAACTAATGATACTCACACAAAACGGCATCACTCAACCAATGTTATCGTCCCCGCTTTCCCAGCAATTAGATCGCTGTGTTGTTTATTTAGACCATGCACACACGAGGGGCACCGACATTAAACTTCCTATCGGGTGCCGAGCAGCTGTCACACTGGGACCCAAGGTCACAAAAGATCGCGTGGTGCAAGGTTCGATTTGGTGCTATGATCCATTCACTCAATCTCACGGTTTGTGATTTTCAGGGTGCATGCGGATGCGCAAGTTGGGTCGCGGTCACTCAGTCATGTTTTTTGCGCCGCTCGAGGTCGATCGAAGCATTCGTGCTGTGGTCGGTAAAAAGGATCTGGACGTCAGAATCACCACTGTCGACATTTTATGCTGGGCAATACACGAAACCTGGACCGATATTCGGCAGTGGGCTCCTTACTGGGCACAACAAGGCATGAGCCATCAATCGAGATCTAACGCTTGGTCCCGTTTTTGCAATAACGAACTCGGGATAGATCAACTGTCGGATGCATGGCTCCAGCCAGATCTCAAGTCACTGGCCGATCTCTACGCACCCAGCGAAACTAAAGATGCCTCGAGCACTTTGTCGACACTGGACCCAGAGATCCGGCAACATTGTAAAGATCTCGGGGTTTTATCACTTCCTAATGCACAGATAGAGGAGGAACAGGAACGGGAGGTGAACCAGGAGCGAGAGCGCCAACGAGAGGTGGAGTTGCCTCCCGAGGCAAATCCGGCAGAGCATTCCCTCCACCCAGACGTCATCAAATTCGTGACCACCGGCGAGATCGCTCCATTGCAAGCGAACGGTGCTTTTCATCCCGTCTTCACGACCCTCGAAAAGAGCTCTGCAGCCACTTGCGATGCAGACGTCTGGAGCCCATTCATCTTGGCGACGGCGGACTTCTGGAATACAATCGAGCCTCAGTCCACTCGAGGGACGATGGATCAATATCTTCGACCTGTCCAGTGGATTCTCTCTCGTAGGAACTTGAAGGATCGCAACCAACTACTCGTTCTCCTGAGCCCATTCGAGGTTAACAAGTTGATGCCAGATATCAGGGCAAGCGAATACGTTTACCTTCATGTGTACGCACCCCGAACATCCCAGCGAATGAAACCGTCCGACGATCTCAAACTGTATTCTATCCCTCCCCTGCCGTCTGACTGGACTCCACCCTGGGATCTGATAGACCAGCTGAACGTGTTTTCTGGGCAGCTCTATCTCAGAGACTATCAATCGTACCTCCGGCTATGTCGTTTCCTCGGCGTGCCCACGAAAGATTCGCAGAATGACACAGCGGTCCGGTGGAATCTGTTCAAGATTCCTGGTAGTTTCGAGAAGAACGAAATAAGGTTTTCGGGATCGCCACTGCCTTCCGTATTGGCTCTACTCGCGATTCGGAACAGAGGGCGACCTTTTACACAGACGCACATGGGTAAAATTCTTCAAGGGCAGCTACTAACAGAGAAAGACTTTGAGCGACCAACATCGGTTGTTTCTGGTCACGGCCCTGCTACATCCGATGGGCATATACAACACGACGCCACGCCAGACAATATGCCCTTGCCGCCTTCGGACATGGATTGCGATGCACAAGACGACTCTGCGTCACCCGTGTTACTGGGATCGTCCAAGCGAGGATTGGAGATGGCCGACAGATGCGATGCTGATTTAGAGCCACCTCAAAAGCGCCTACGTGCGGGTTGAGAATTCAAATATTCATTACTCGTTAGTTGTGAGTTCTCTGATAAGTACTAGTAATGTCAACGAAGAACTCATAACCGCCTTTGCAGCCTTGTTCATGCTCTCGCTCTCACCAGTAGCACCGTTTTTCATGTATTTGTGTAAATGAGGCTCTCGAGAGTCGATTGACATGTTTGTTTTTCCAATTGGCCATGATTGGCCAACTACGCCGTAATTACGGCTTAGGCATAAACAAAAGATTAATGTCTCGTTGGCTCGACGTATAGAAAGGGTGAAATCATACTGCTGCAAATGGGACGGTGGCCAGATGCGCCCCACAATCTGTTTGTACTACGCTGAAGCCTATGTGGTATTTACAGTGTCTCCTTATATAATATGCCCTGACCTCCTCGACCTCCCTCATATATGCTGTCTCCCTCACGATGTCCCCTTCCTGATCCTCTCCTGCCCCACGTTCGATTCGCATCTAGCGCCGTCCCCACCCCACGACGAGGTCGAAATATCACCGAGCGCTACTGCACACTCGAGTGCCCCACCGATGCCAAATCCGAACGTGCCGCGCACCTCTCCCTGCTCTTCCAAAGCTCCGCAAGCGCAGCCGAGCTTCAGTCTGATTCATTAGTTTTCCCTCGGACACCTACGACGGTCAAGACGATCGCTGGTCTCGTCGTACCCGAGGAACCCCGGGCACCCACGGACGATGGTGTGTTGGATGATTTTTTTGTTATTGTTGTTGTGTCTCTCTTTCACCCACTCGCTTTTTCTCCCGGACTACTGATGCGTTTGGTGTAGAGTGCTATATGTCTGGATGCACCGTTTGCGTGTACGATTTGTACGAGGAGGCGCTCATTGCGTACATGGACACCGTGACGACGCTTCGTGCCGCCCTCTCCGCACGACACATACCCGAGACCGAATAGCCCGCCCACATTCACACCAACACTGACGAAAGTCACATACGTCTCCCACGACCAAGAAGTCAAAGGACGCTGTCCTCGACGGGTTTGAAGAAATGGAACTTGCACTCAAGGAGAAGCAGGACAAGCGAGCGGCAGTCAGAGCTGAGAGTTCGTCCTTATCTCTTGCGTCGGTTGGTCAAAGCCGATCGCGAGGTGGTAGAGAGGGCGCGAGGCGATGCGTTTGCAGGAGATGGGAAGCAGTTGGGGCTGGATCTGCGCGGGGTGTACGAGGGCATTACATGGATGATATTTCTCAATCGTTGAGCTACATCTCGAGTCATACTGTACTGTATATCTTTGACGGTGAGTCATTGGGGTTATATACCGGGAAATCTGTGATTCTGTGAGTCATCGGTGTGAGTCAGTCAAACGTATCAGCATAAAATCCATGTCGTCGGTTTGCCACTGGTGATTGTCTGTGTGGATACGGTTAATGAAGGGTTGGGGTTGGTGGGGCGAGTCCGCTACGTCCGTTTTTGACAGAAAAAAGTGTGTGGGTGCGGGAAGAAGCAGGTGGGCAATGTGTGGTGCTCGTAGGAGTGAGCTGTGGGAGCGTGTGTGAAAAGTACGTTGCGTTGGCCATGGTTGGAACGGCTGTTGACGTGCTTTTTTTTGCTTTCCCTGTGACACCAGGCTCCTAGCGTGCGGGATGTGTACTACCGTCTGTGGTAAACCCCGGAAATCATGGTATGTCGCAGTTGTCCCTGGTCGTATGCTCCGTGTCCACGTCTCACGTCTCCCTTTTGCGTCGCCTTTTTTTTAGCCTCCCAGCAAACCACCCCTGGACACAGACCTGCCATGCCCCCGCAGTCTGTCCCGAAACCGAACCCTGTCTCGCGCCCGTCACGTACACATGTCCATGCGGCCACCTCCGTTCGACCGTACCCTGTTCTGGGGCCAAACTCATGCTTGCATATACGGGCGAATGTGAGATCAAGAAGCGGAATGCGAGGCTGGCCGAGACGACTGGGGGTTAGTGAGGAGAAGTGGGAGGCGAGGGAAGAGCGACGTGGTCGGGCGAGTTGGTAGGTGTTGCGAGGGGGTTGGGGCCTGGGTTTGTGGGGGTCGTGGAGAAGGCGTTTGCAGAGTAGGTCTTGCCCTGAGGTTGGGGCTGCAATCGTACCGGTGCTGATGGTGTTTTTTTCAGTGTAGTTTCATCACATCATACCGATGTACGCAAGCCTTGCTACACATGCCGCCCGAGCGACGCAAATTCGTGCACGATGTACGTCCCTTCTTTACTCTTTTGTGTGGATAATAACCTCGTCTGACTTGTCTTCAAAAATGATGTATAGCTCGCATCGGTGTATTGAATAGATACGGTCATGGTGGATCAAGACCCGCATCGGAGCGTGCAGCTCATTGGACGGATCGATCGCGTGTGCCAGTGCCGCTGTTGTCGCAGCATGTGGCGTCGACGGGGACGACGATGGGACGGTTGGTCGTTGGCAAGGGAGCTGGTGTGGACGTGGGCATGAGTGGGTACTGGCAGTGGGGGTTCCGCGTGGGGTGTGGGGACGAGTGGCGGAGCTGGATCCAGCACGGGAGGTGGAACATGGTGGCGAAATCGGCGTTGGGAGCGACGGGATCGGGGAGTGCGACGCCTACGCAAGTACCTTCGCTCGCGGGGGAAGTGGTGAGATCGCGCGAGGTGTCGCCTCGTTCGAGTCGGTTGTCTTTGTCTGGGGTTGGGACTGGTGGCGCAAGTACAGGTGCGGGGACGAGGGGAGGTGTGTGGGTGTCCCCATCTGTAAGGGCACAGCGAGAAAAGGAGAGTGCTATGACGGTTCCGAGTCAGGGTGGGACTGCGCCTGTGGTAGGTGCTGGTGCTGGTGTTGTGCGAGAAGCGGTCGAAGACGTACCCGACAATTGGGAAGACAACAAGGATTACATAAAAATGACCCCTTTGATGACCGGCCCAGTGATTACTGTCACGGTAACCCGGGGTCGTATCACTGAAGTTCGACAGCCCCGCGCTAGGACTGCCATTGCTCCATTTTCAGGTTCGAGGGTAACTGGGACGTCTCTCGGTGAGGCAGTTGAAACAAGGTCCATCGACCGCCTGGCCCAACTTTAAGCGCTATTGTCGTCCCAACGTACCTTCCTAGTGGCATCTGCGAGGGTGATGGACGTACATACTTGGATGGGGAACTAGTGGGAGGATTGGGAGGAGCATTTACGCGACGGTGAAGGATAGTTGAAGTAGTATGAGAGCGCGCGTCGAATTTGGACACCACGAAGGTATGCCTATCATGATCATTTAGACGGTTTACTCTCTTTTCCTGCCCGGGTGCTTGTAGGTGAAGAGGATGGTCAACTCCACTCAGTCATGGCGACGTCTCTGGTGCATAAAGAACGGTCCCACAGGCACGCGCCGCCCTCGACATTATCCATCGGTGTTACATCGACCCCATTCATCCGTCACTCAGTAACCCGTTTTGTCCTATCACATCTCAGGCTACCGTGTCGTCAAACATCGAGTTCCGGTCAAGCAACGACTACGACACAAGCTTTGGTCCTAGTCCTCGTCACGCGTTGGGCCACGATGCGGACGAGCCAGATCCCTTGACGCCCCCTCTGGCGCGTCGCTCCTTGAGGAACCGGCAACCGTTTGAGGGTCGAGTTGGCAATACGAACTTCAACTCAAGTTTACGAACCAATGGCTGCACAAGGAGTTGCACGCGATCGAGGGCGCGCATGCGAGTAGCGGAGCTGTCCCTGGGTCTTCTTCCAGCACGGTAGGGACAGGACACACGGCGACTGTTCCACTTCATCTTCTTTGTCCACCACCGCAATCCCGCAGCAGCCCCAGCTGCCTGGAACACGGCTGCATTATACACCGTTGACGTACTCGACTTTCTCTCCGTCCCTGCCCTCGTTATGTCTGCCCAACAGCTTGTACGAGCGTGGTCCGCCGTCTTCGGAGTGGTCCTCGTTCACTGGTGCAAACCGACAAGGACGGAATTCTCCCAAAGGATCGTGGTGGTCCGACGACGGTCCGACGACCTCAATTCGGAGCCAATGACGCCTTGCAGTATGCAAGGCATAGATTGCGCAGGTGAGCATGGACAGGCACAGCTCTTGTACCGTTGTGAAAACTACGCGTGTCCTTCACGACGATGACCACGAGCTCGAGGATTCAGTCATGGTTCGGGGCAAGCGGCTGACAAGCTGTTCCCTCGCCCGGGGTCACACCCTCGTGTTGGTCTCGACCGCCCGCTTTCCGTACCCCTTGATTTAGTTCTCCCAGATGTCGTGCTCGAATGCCTACCTCGTGTTTGTTTTCGTGATCTCGCGTATCTCGGTTTTCAGTTTCTGCTTTCGTTCTTATATAGGTCCAGACATATAGACAGCGTGTATCACATTTCATAATACAGCCTTGTCACTGTTGCACTGTACACACGCCCTCGATGATCGTTTCAGCACGAGGCTGCTATCTCAGGTGTACACGAGCAGCCGCGTTGAGTCCCTCGTCCACAACTTGGGGACCTATCGAACCACAACTTCGACAACATTAAAAAAAGGAGGGGTCATTAATCATTAATCATCGTTGGCACTGTCCATCCAATTGAGTGAGATACAAACGCTGTCGAGCATTCACATCTAATGCTGGGCGATAAGTCATGCAGAACGGATTCATTTACTGGTGCAGGGTATCTAAGAGCAATGTCGAGCACGTCGTCGAGAAATGGCTTTGTCTTGGGGGGAAGACGATCCGGATGTATGGGGAGATGTCTCTGCCGCTAGCGGAAACCAAGTGGATCGGTCGGTGGTGTACCACTTGAGCCACCAGACCCCTGACCACCCTTGGGGAGATACCAGCAGCACACGCGGGATCGGACTAGCTGTAAGTGCACAAGCTCCCAACTCCGGTGGTACTACAGTGATTGCGCGCAAGTGATCTCGCCTATGAGGTATTGGGGGACCACAAGGTGTTCGGTCTGTTGGCAAATACCAGATCAGTCGTCGGAATTCACGTTCGCAGTGGAATGAGATACTCCTACTGTGGCATCGGTTCTATAGCCTATCAGCCGCCGCGTCGAGTATACTCCGTCCGTTTGACACGGATTACTGAGCATCGATTAGGCCCTTGAAGACTTGCTGTCTGTTCGTCGGGACAGGACTTGGCATGCTTTCTTCGAGAATGTTAGATCCCTGGATAGTGTGGTCTTGAGACTTGGGAAGATGCATTGAACAGCATTTTCGTGATTTTTGAGCGGGTCTGTGATGCGCAGGTTACCCGGAGACTGGCAAGGATGGAAAATACTCGCGAAATTAAGAGACGAGATTAACTAACTTGAAGAAGTTTGTGTGAATAAGAGGCTGACAACCTCGTCAACCTCGTCGTTCGGGGCTGTGAAGCTTCTCGCTCTCAAGCTGGTGGACGACTGTGAGGATTCCTGGGATTGTAAGGATGACGATACAGTCTGCGCAGCTAAGGGGGACTACATAAATGAGGAAGGAGCTGAGGCTGTGCTGGTGACATTGGGTTCAACAACTCGCCGCATCATATTCTCGGCGTTCGCCTATATGTACTGAGCTCGCTAATACCACCATGCCTACGACTTTGACGGCTGAT
Source organism: Boletus subgraveolens (assembly GCA_038092555.1). NCBI lineage: Eukaryota > Fungi > Basidiomycota > Agaricomycetes > Boletales > Boletaceae > Boletus > Boletus subgraveolens. The sequence goes on from JBBPQP010000803.1 coordinate 10,300, forward strand.
GACCCTAGTCCCGAAACGACTAGCTCATTAGTGTTCGTCCATACTTCTACATCATTGCAATATGCTGTTACCCACGTCTTTCTCTGCAGTTTCCCTGTGACACCGACCACACCCTGGAGAACGATCTTTCACTAGCCTGTGCAGTGTCCACTGCCGCCCATGCTTATAGCGCCCACGTCCGATATGGGATTTCTGAACCCCAGTGGTATCGCATCACACAGATTTTCGACAACTTGCAAGCCTCTGTCCAGTCTGAACGCTTTGGGAGAGACCACGTCATCTCCCAACTGCGCGGAATGGGAACAGGAGGTACGCACACAAGCTCCTTAAAGATCCGCACTGATAATCTATAGACATCCTTGCGTTTTTATCCGACCTCAAAATGCAGCGATCATCCTCACGAAACGGGAGAACAGTACCCTGTTCGAGTCACTCGAGGCGTCCCCACGGAGTGATGCTGTAGAGAGAACTGGGGGTTCTCTGATATGCTCGTATCCTGGGTCCGCCGTCGAGACGCCGAATGACGTGTTCGACGACAGGGACTTTCAATCCGAACTCGCCCATTTTCTCTCTCACCCCTACGCTGTCGACTCGAATCTTCCTCCCCCCCCATCTCGTCCGCAATATACCACTGCATTGCTCACTGGCATTTTGCGATGTGTTGGTCGCACTGTTGACGTTCCGCACATCACCAAACGCGTTCGTGATAATGTTAGCGAGTGGCCTCTATATGACGGGGCCAAGGGTGACTGGCGTCGCTCGCCTCTGGCTCCTCATTAGGGTCGCAATCCAGTTGACCTTCGATCGTTCTCCTCTTGGACGCGCTTCCTACAAACGATTTATGCTGTTCTTCACATGCAGCCTTGCAATGGATCCAAGCAGTACAAAACTTTCCAGTGATTTGCTTCATTTGATTTCATCTAAAATTCTCCGATGCCCGACCAAGATTCGCTCCTCTACCCCCGACTGGCTCTCCGAACTGGCTCTGAAAACGTGTGCTTGTCTTCGAGAGATCCTTGATCGCAGGTGGAAGCAACTGAGCGCCCGCCCGTCCCCATTTCGGAATCCTTCCCAGGATGATCTCGCCGGAGACACGCAGCTCTTGCTTGTGGACAGTCGTGAATACATTCGCAGCGCTCTTGCGAATTCTGGTCACGAACGCCTCAGTACTCCCTTCCATCCCACCCATCATCGCCGCGGCACTATTGATGATTTCTTGTCATCGAATGGGATATTTTTCGAGGAAGCACATGATGCTGACCCTGACGTTACTCTCTATGACGTCAAGCGATCAGTTGAGCGGGACATCGAGGATTGGCTTGCCCGTGTCACGAAGGTGTCGGAGGCATGCGCACAGCTCGAGACTTTGATGGATAAGGGGGGGGCTAGCACTGGCGGTCGATTCGACAGAAATCCGGAAGAGAAATCCATCGTGTTTCTGACTGCGATTGAACTTTTTATCGCACTCGACAAGTTAGTTGTGAAGGAGATTCCCATGCTCGCCGAATATTCCCCTGAAATCCCGATAGCTCTCCTGGAAAATCTGCACCTCCACAAGACAACAAGCCTGCACCACCTTTCTTGTACATACCAGCATCTCTCTGCGCTCCAGTCTCGATCACATCCGGGATGGTGTGTACTCTCGAATGAATTCACCGAAGACAGTTTCCCTGTCCGTTATTATGACCAATCCTCGCATCCCCAGCCACTGAAGGCTCGCATTGAAGAGGATGTGTGGATCGCCACACGGGCTGACCTGGACGAGGAAGTTGGCAGTTTCGCATGTAACTACGATGGAGACAAAGAAGATCGACGGCAGCTATCTGGACGACGGCTAGCTGAAGACGCAGAGGTTTCGCAGTCACTGTTGCCCACATTGCCCTTACATGCAAAGGTCATTATATTCGAACTACGATGCCCGGCGTGCGTTCGTATCTGGCGTTCTGCTACTTCCCGCACTCTACATTATCTCTATCATTCCATTGATGATGATCAATATGATCACTCATTCGATGCAGAGAAAGAAGACAATCTACTTGCGCATGTTTCTGCATTGCGGCCTTACTTTGTCGACCACAAGGGACCATCGCTCTCCTTCCAGATGCACTTTGCTTATTTTTATCCAGGGGGTTCGCAATCTCGGAATCGACCGACGCTACGTTGTGCGATCCAACATCAGACATGCGATGTCAGAAGAAAGAGAAGGCTTTTGGACCATCTCTCGATATGGCGGGCAAAGGGATGCTACTATGATTATGTTCGTTATACCTCTCACATTTCCAACAAAGTCTTGGCTGCTCAAGTAGACTGTCCTGCGGATCTCTCCCTCGACATATCCATCGCGTTCGGAAGCTTGCGGGGCGGTGGCTCGCTCCAGTGGCTCAACATTCTGAGGGAGTTGCACAGTAGAACTCTCAATCTCCATCATCACAATATTCACTTTCTCTTGGCCCAGGCAGCTGGGTCTTCTTCCAGCACAGTCGGGACAAGCCACATGGCGACTGTTTCACTTGGTCAAGCTTGCTCGTCTTCTTCGTCCACCACTGCAATCTCAATTCCGCACGAGCCCCAGCTGCCTCAAACACGGTTCTATTATACGCCGTTGATGCATTCAACTCTCTCCCCGTCCCTGTCCTCGTTATGTCCGCACAACAGCTTGCGCGAGCACGATCCACCGTCTTCGAAGCGGTCCTCGCTCGCTGGTGCAAACTGACAGGGACGGAATCCTCTCAAACGATCGTGGTGATCCGAGGACGGGAGGGCGACCTGGATTTGAAGCCAATGGCGCCTCGCACCATGCAGGGTGCGGATTGCGCAGGTGAGGATGGACAGGCGGACGACGTTGATGCTGAAAACACACACGGAGATTGTCCCCTGCGTCCCTGGTCCTTCCTTGCCCTCGTATATTATTGTACTCGTATGTGTTTTCTTTCCCTTTTTGTTGCTGTTTGCGCATATTTTCCCCCTTGGCGTTGAACATTCCGTCCATTGGTGAATACCCTTTATTTGCTGTGCGTTCGTCGTGGTTCGAACTGACCTTGCGACAGATACTCCGCGCTGTATTGCAAATCTTCGCACCGTTGTGAAAACTATGCATGTCCTCACCACGATGTTCACGAGCTCGAGGATTCGGTCATGGTTCGGCGTAAGTAGCTGACAAGTCGTGTTCCCTTCCTCGGGCCTCCTTATTGGTCTCGACCACTCGCTCTCCGTCTCCCTTGATTTAGTCCTCCCAGATGTCATGCTCGAACACCTACCTCGTGTTTGCTTTCGTGGTCTCGCGCATCTCGGTTTTCGGTTTCTGCTCTTTTTCTTATATAGATTCGGACATGTTAACAGCGTATATCATTCATAATGCGGCTCTGTTACTCCTACACTGTACCTACCCCCTCGATGATCACTTCAGCATGTGGCTCTCATCTCAGGTGTACCTGAGCCATCGAACCACAACTTCGATAGCTTTTATTCTATCGGAAAAAACCGAGGGGTCATTAATGATTAATCATCGCTGGCGCTGCTCATCCAGTTGAGTGAGATGCAATCACTGTCGAGCGTCCTTGTCTAGTGCTAGGTAATATGTCATCCAGAACGGATTTGTTTGCTGGTGCGGGGTGTCCGTAAGCAACGTCGATGTCATGGGGAAAAGGCGATCCTGATGTATGGAGGAGATGTCGCTGCCGTTAGCGGATCGGCCAGTGGTGTACCACTTGGGCCACGTGCCAGACCACCCTTGGGAGATACAAAGTAGCAGTAGCGCATGGAGGATTGGGCTAGCTGTGAATGCACAGCTCCCAACTGCAGTGGTACAAAGTATTCGATCTGTTCGCAACACGCAGATCAGTCATTAGAATTCACGTTTGCATTGTAGTGAAATCTAACGATGATGTCCGTCTTTTCGGCGAAGGTCCTACTATGCATCGGTTCTACGGCCTTGGGTATACTCCGTCTAGAGTTTGACCGTAAGCCTACAGCTTACCTAGGTACCTATAACTAGCATATATATCGCTCGGGATACTGAATCACAATCATTCAGTATTACTGCCTTTTGGCGTAACGGTCGAAGCGGCGCGCGGTCTCACCTTACATTGACACGGATTACTGAACATCGATTAGGCCCTTGAAGACTTACTTTGTGTTCGTTGAGACGGGACTTAGCAAGCTTTGCCCGAGAACGTTAGATCCCTGGATAGTGTGATCTTGAGGCTCGGGAAGATCCATTGAACAACACTTCCGTGGGTTTTGAGTAGGAGTGTTATTGCACAGGTCACCCAGTGCATGGCAAGGATGGAAGATATTCACAAGATTTCGGTTCGAGAACTAGGAACGAAAAGATACTTTACTTTGTGTGAATCGAAGAGGTCGACTTGAACCTCGTCAATCACATCACTCGGGGCCGTTTTGCCTCTAGGCTGCTCTCAAGCTGGTGGACAACTGTGAGAATTCCTGGGGCAGTTCGGGGATGACAATACGTCTGCGCGATATGGAAATGAGGAAGGACTCGCTGAGGCTATGCCAGTGAACATTGGGTTTCACAACTTCGCCGCTCGCCTATACTCGCCCTAATACATACCACCATGTCTACGACTTCTACCACTGATGACCCCGGCCCCGAAACGACCAGCTCATTGGCGTTCGTACATACTTCTACATCATTGCAATATGCTGTTACCCATGTCTTTCTTCCTGTCCAACTTCCCCGCGACACCGACTACACCCTAGAGAACGATCTTTCACTAAGTCACGCAGTGTCCACTGCCGCCCATGCTTATAGCACACATGTCTGCGGGACTTCTGAGCCTCAGTGGTATCGCATCACACAGATGCTCGACAACTTGCGAGCCTCTGTTCAGTCTGAACGCCTGGGCAGAGACCTCGTCGTCTCCAAACTGCGCGGAATGGGAACAGGAGGTACGCCCATAGGTTCCCCATAGATCCGTGCTGATAATCTATAGATATCCTTGCGTTTTTTATCCGACCTCAGAATGCAGCAATTATCCTCACGAAACGGGAGAACAACACCCTGATCGAGTCATTTGAAGTGTCCCCACGGAGTGATGCTGTAGAGAGAACTGGGGGTTCTCTGATATGCTCGTATCCTGGGTCGGCCGTTGAGATGCCGAATGACGTGTTTGACGATCGGGACTTTCAATCTGAACTCGCACATTTTCTCTCTCGCCCCTATGCTGTCGAGTCGGATCTTCCTCCCCCTCCAACTGGTTCGCAATATGTCACTGCATTACTCACTGGCATTTTGCGATGTGTTGGTCGCACTGCTGACGTTACGCACATCACCAAACGGATTCGTGATAATGTTGGCCAGTGGCCGCCTGACGATAACACAGCCGAGGGTGACTGGCGTCGCTCAGCTCTTTGGCTCCTCATCAGGGTCGCAATCCAGTTGACCTTTGACCGTTCTCCTCTTGGACGCGCTTCCTACAAACGATTTATGCTGTTCTTCACATGCACCCTTGCAAGGGATCCAAACAATACAAAACTTTCCAGTGATCTGCTCCATTTGATTTCATCTAAAATCTTCCGACGTTTAACCAAACTCCGCTCCTCTACCCCCGACTGGCTCTCCGAACTTGCGCTGAAGACGTGTGCTTGTCTTCGAGACATCCTTGACCGCAGGTGGAAGCAACTGAGCGCCCCCCCATCATTCCCATTTCGGAATCCTTCTCAGGATGATCTCACCAGAGACACGCAGCTCTCGCTTGTGGACAGTCGTGAATACATTCGCAGCGCTCTTGCGAATTCTGGTCACGAACGCCTCTGTACTCCTTTCCATCCCACTCATCATCGCCGCGGCACTGTTGATGATTTCTTGTCATCGAATGGGATCTTTTTTGAGGAAGCACATGATGCTGACCCTGACGTCACTCTCTATGACGTCGAACGATCGGTTGAGCAGGACATTGACGATTGGCTTGCCCGTGTCATGAACGTTGAGGAGGCATGCGCACAGCTCGAGATTTTGATGGATAAATACTTGATAGGGGCTAGAACCAGCGGTCGATTGGACAGAAATCCAGAAGAGAAATCCATCGCGTTCCTGACTGCGATTGAGCTTTTTGTCGCACTGGACAAGCTAATTGTGAAAGAGATTCCCATGCTCGCCGAATATTCCCCTGAAATCCCGATAGATCTCCTGGAAAGGCTGCTCGTCCGCAAGACAACAAACCTGCATCGCCTTTCTCGTGCATACCAATATCTCTCTGTGCGCCATTCCCAATCACGTCCGGGATGGTCTGTACTCTCGAATAAATTCACCGAAGACAGTTTCCCTGTCCGTTATTATGATCAATCGCCGCATCTCCAGCAACTCAAAGCTCGCATTGAAGAGGATGTATGGGTCGCTGCACGCGCCAACCTGGACCAGAAAGTTGGCATCTATGATGGATACGAGGAAGATCAACGGCAGCTATCTGGACTAGCTGAAGACGCAGAGGTTTCTCAGTCATCGTTGCCCACCTTGCCCTTGCATGCCAAGGTTGTTATATTCGAATTACAATGCCCGGCGTGCGTCCGTATCTGGCGTTCCGGCGTTTCCCGCATTCCGCATTATCTCTGCAATTCACGTCCTTTTCAAATCCACCTCTGCAGTCTACTTGCACATGATTCTGCATTGCGACCATACTTTGTCGACCGCAACGGACCACCGCTCTCCTTCCAGATGCATTTTGCCTATTCTTATTTTAAGGATTCACAATCCCGAAATAGCCCGACATTATCCTATGTGACAGAAGGAGGCCCCTCAACATGGAAACTCACTTTTACATTGGAGATCGAGACCATGTTCGCATACAAGCTTGAAAGCAAGACACTGGAGGATTATGTTCATTCTACCTTTCACGCTTCCAACGAGGTCTTTGCTGCTCAAGCGAACTGTCCTGCGGATCTCTCCCTCGACGAAATCATCGCATTTGGAAACTTGCGGAGCGGTGGCTCGCTCCAGTGGCT
>JBBPQP010000804.1:0-17256 GCA_038092555.1 Boletus subgraveolens
GAACTAACCCTGTGTTCCTTCAGGTGCATATCTCTATTGTTACCACTCAACAGCATTCTTGCTCATTGGCTCAGCATTTTGAGCTGAACCCAAATATTTATCAGGAACGATAGGGTTAAGTGGGCACTCTGGCAGCCTGACTTGGAGATTTTTGACTCCATCTTCCCCTAGGCTCCTTTCCAATGTCCATTCATCATGTTACCAGTACTAACTGCTCCTCTCAACCCTAATCCTATTGGAGTTCAGTCAGATGAGTCTGATCTTAGTGCTATGATAGTACGAGAAGTGCAAACAAATGTTCATATTAATTGCCAGACCAGATTGGATGAATTATACATCTATCTTCCTGGCACTATTGTGCAATATCCCAAGACCAAGGACAAGGGACAAATTGGCCACTTATTTGAGATGGACCCCTCCCAAGCATGGTACAATCCAGCCAATTCATTTGCTTACTTGTTAGGAGAGCCCAAAGAGAGCAAAGGTGGATCTATGCAGCATACTATCTATTGTGACTTATTGCGAGATTCGGAGGGGAGCACAGTGCCCTGTCAGGAATCTCATGCAACATGTAAAGTAGAATCCAAGCATTTTATACATACTATACTTAAAAACTACAGCATGTCAAGGCTGCAAGGCCTGTTCATATGCTGATCAGAGCGTCCTTCATACTCCACACTATTGTGCTTCAAGAACCACTCAGGCTGCCCAATCTTGCATGTATAGTGAAAATTCAACTCCTGGTGTTCAAGTCTTGAGAAAAACACATATATTCTGGGCAGCATTGCAAAAAAATGGATGTGGAGCTATGCCGGACCCATCTCCTCTCTGATCATCAGCAGGTGGCACTCATGACCCAGCTGACAGGCTGGAATGGCTGGAGAAATGGAATGAGCAATGAGAAGCATCTCACTGTGGTCACATAGCAAGGGTCACATGTCAAGGTAGACTCCTCTTCGACTATGATTGTCAAGACTGGCTATTTATTTGGTATGATGCAATATCATTGAGATGGTCTATATTGCTGCTAACAACATGGCATCATCCCTAAAGCTGTGAGTTCCATGACAAGAAAGATATAAGAGATCACCTTGTACACTATGGCCTGGAATCTGGTGAATACAATGTAGACTATCTCCAAGCACTCTTCAATGAGGACAAAGATGAGATCCACCATATTGAATCAGAGGCTCAGCAATATGGATTCAATCCTGCTCCTTGTTCTACTGTCATGAATCACACTTCAGTTCGAGTAACTTGTCATAAGCATAATTATCATGGATCCTAATAAAATGTAGCCTAAACTCATGACCTATCTGCTTGTTGTCAGCCCGTGATCACTGTGATGAAAATGAACAGCCCCAGTTGGGTTCTATGGTGTCTATCCCTTGTCATAGCCTATTTCGCATCTACCAACCCCTACAAGAGTACCAACAGGCTTGTCCGAAGATCTTGGTCATCTGTAGTGGACTCCATACACATCCTGTCCCATTGCTAGCCAAAACACCAGCTGTGGTTTGAAGTCAGATCCTTTCATTACTGTTTGAGATGGATTATGATCTTCCCGACATAACTTCCAGACGATTTCTTCGACATCCCAATGTCAGAAAATACTTGCATACATGCTTTCCTGGCATTGCAAATCCAGCACTGACAGACCTACATGTTTTACTGGCCAATCATGATCACCTCCAATCCTATCTGCAGCATGCACAAAAGACTACCTTCCCTTTTGGAGCTGGCTAGCAAGGTAATTCATTTTGTGAAGATTCAAGTTAGTAATAAACTAAAACCTGGACTCCAACTTTTGCCACAGGACTGCTCAACCTCAAAAGGATGAGACACTTCCTGATGACCAGCACTACATTCATCTAGCTGTTGAAGTTTCTCACACTGACTTGTTGGCTGCTTATGTGGGAGATAATGATGGTGATGACTCGGACTTGGAAATGGAGATTCCACTCTGTGTTGTAATTTGTATGTTGCCACAGAATAGCTGGTGTCTCCAGTCAGCATAATATCTTCAAAGCAACATTGGATTCAAATGAGTTGCAGGCTTTCATGAGTTTGAGCTTGGTGGTCGTGATGCCAAAAGTAACCTGAGTATGTCACCAGTGCCTTCTGATGTGATAATGGATTATATTGATATTGGCAACAGCCCTCATATACTGCAGGATCTTTGTAACATGTCAATCAGCGGCAGCCCACCAATTGATATTTTGAGCTATAGAGGATATTGTGGAGCTTGATACCAGCAATAGGTTGAAGTGGCAACATCTTCATGCCAAGGACCTTGACGACTTGACAGGTATTCTTCAGTGGATAGGGGATCAACATGGGAGACAGGCCAAGGATACAGCATTCTACTACTTGGACTAATATATGTAATCCATTTAAGTTGACCACAATCATTCTAGGGCTTGGTCTCCATCTGCAGTGGGTAGCACAGCAAATCCCTGCTCGTTTTGACCTCCATCAGCCTGACCGTCTAATGTCAACATTAGATGAATATGATCACCTTTGACGAGTCTTCTGACTATGCAGCATTCACATTTACCAGAACATCAAAACCACTCCTGTTGAAAAATCAGTCAAGAACATGATGTGAAGTCTTGTCTGTATGGAGCATCCAGACTTCACAAGAACTTTGGAGATGATAGAGCGAGAGGAAGGTAAACCAGGAACAGGTCAGCATTGGATGGACCACAGTGGCATGACACTAACACTACGTTGACTAAGACTGGGCCCAAGATAAAATATGAAGTTGATTTGCCCTAGCTAGCATGTGTTGGGAAAAAAGTTTCATTCCAAGGGTAGTGTGGCAAAATGGTGATTTGACAAGCAATATTGTTGAGGCCTTACACTCTGACATGAACCTGGAGGGGATTCATTGTAACCTCGTGTGTGGGGTAAAAAAAGGCTTACAATTTAATTTAATGAAATTACAATCCCTTAAGATACGGGCCATGGCCAATTTGAAACTGAATAATGTGTTGATGACTCGCTTCTGACACAGATTTTTGAGACAACTGGAATCTGACCATCCTTCAAGAGTGGACATAGGATGGAAAATATTAGTCAAGGAATCAAATGAAAAGGTAAGCCCTTATCTCCCAAGATTAGACTTAAATATTGATACTTGTTCCACCATTCGACAAATACTGCTTGATGGCAAAAGTTGGCCAGGCAGGACACAATGTTGCGGAATTTGAATGCACGGTTGGAAAAAGCCAAAACCTCCCTCAACCGTGCACAGTTGCAGGCATCGAGGATCACAGGCTGTGCAGTCCGACCAGGTATTAGCAGTTCAGTCAGTTCAGTATACTCAAAGGCTTTGTGCAACAGCCTGGCTGCAATAGGAATGGGCACAGGTCATGTCAGGCTTTTGCTACCAAAGGGGCTAGTCGACTCATGATTTATTTAGTGTATTTAGTCCATAGAATGTTGAAACTGAACATGCCTATGTCAGAAACGAATAACTGATGGGGTGCTAGAGGCCAGACCTGGAAGTGACACATCCGCACACTCATCAATGTGATGCAGCACATGTGTTTGCATCTACATATTACAAGGTGTCTGTTTGGCAGGGCATCTATGCTGATCTTGAGTCTTGATGTGTTGGGACAGTGTATCCGTTTGACACACAGAGGTGGCAGATGGCTGTGGGGGTGATGCGTCCACACTGTCACAGTACAGTGAGTGGGGCGCTGGGCAATGCAGGAGGCAAGTAGAGGGGCAGGGAAGCACAAGGGTACCACAGGCGTGGATGCAGTGGATACAGGAACATCTGGGTGAAGGACATTGTGTCCATCTGACACACAGAGGTGGTGTACAACTGTGGGGGCAATGTATGCATGCTGCCACAGTGGAGCAGGTGGGGTGCTGAGCAATGCAGGACTCCAGGAAGCAAGTAGCTGGTCAGTCTGTTTCATGTAGAGGGAAGTTGAAAGTTGAGGGAAGACTTCCAGAGCAGGGAAGCACAAGGGCACCACAGGTATGGATCTGGTGGACCCAGTGACATCTGGGCAAAGAACATTGGATTTGGAAATCATGCAGTGAGTCATGAGAATGCTATTGTGGGTAGGGAAGAGGTCACACAGTGCTTTGTGGCAGGGGAGATGTGGCAAGAGTAAATAGCAAGCATGTGCATTGGCATGTCAGAAGGGAGATCATTGATGGCCACTGCGAGTTCTTTAGGGAGAATGTTGGAAATGGTTTCAGCCTTGACGCCTGCAAGAACTTGTTCTATAAAGGTGAATGAGTGACTAACAGTTAATCTGGAAACCAATCGGACTCACTCAGGGTCGAGACACTGGAGACCTTCATGGATATAATTCAATCCTGTGGCTGCCAACTTGGGTGCAATGGATGTGATTGTGTGTTTCATGATTCCATGGAAAGCAGGGCAAGTGAGATAGTGTGGGAGAGCCACATTGGACATGGAGATAGCAGAGGTAGAGTCCAACACTTGCACATCCTCAGAGGAGCAGGGAAGTTCAATGTTGATCAAGGAGGGCTGGTACTTTGCAGTGCCCTGGTGCTTGGCATGCTCAACGGCTATGGAGAGTGGTGAGCACCCACTGATCAGGCGTGGTGGCAACCAGAAGTACCTTGGATGCCACCTCAAACTTTGAACTTGACACTGTCTAGTCTGGCGGTTGGAGGGATGTTTTCCTCATCACCTTGGCAAATTAAGTTGGAGGTTTGAAGGAGCATGATGAAGAAGCTGTAATGGGTTTATCTTGGACAAGTCACAGTGATGATCGATGTGATGGGCATTACTAAGACTTACAAAGCAAGTCGCACAGGTGAGTTGCTAATCAACCCACTGAACCAAACCTCTTTTTCTTGTGCATACTAGAGCCATTTTCTTAGTCTAGACCCACACAGATTGACGACTTGGAGTAGGAGTTGATTGATGTAGTACTTTGACTACATCTGGCATATGGCCAATTTATGTACATCAATGTTCAACTATGTATGGTACTTTTAGAAGACTCGGAGTGTGCTAGTGATCAATGAAATTTCCTCCTAAGATTCATCGGAGTTGTCACTGGTCAGGTCAATAACCTCAGGCTTCCTGTCAAATTGAAAGTTGAGAAATTGAAAGTCAAGAACACAGTCATGATTTTCGTAGACACAGCGCGTCATAATCAAGCTGCACTCGCACTTTGTCAAGAGAGCTTTCAGCTGGTCGTCAGTTAATCCAGGTTGATTAAAGGCATCCAACTTCATCAGCATGGTAAACTCATTTATTTTTGCAGGTTGTCTCTTTGGCGGAGGTGGAAAAATGAATGGATCAAAGTTGACTTCACCTCGTTTCCTCTTTCCCAGATGAACCTGTCCCAGTGGGTTGGCATGGTTGCTGCCTCCAAGTCCCAGGGTGGGAGTTCTGGGTGCTAGTGTGGAAGACATTTGTAAAGCACAATTTTGTGATAATATAAATAACTTGAACTTACAGTCTGGGTCAAGAATGGTATTGTTTGTTAGCAGCCGATTGGAACTAGTTGATCCTGCGCAGAATGGGCTCGAAGTTGGAGTCACAGTGGGAGTGTTGGGTTGGGTTGGGGGATTTGCTGCATCACATAAAACAGGATCTGGAATGGGATCATTTTGCTCTGTGGTCAGCAGGAACAGTTGGTGAATAAAGTAGAACAAAATGAAATTTACTCACCTCATCATGGATAAGCACAGACAGGAATGCCCAGCTTGTTGAAAATTTTCTCCAAGAATACTATTCAATGGGGAAATTCAAGCTCTGGTCAGTACATGATATTGGATAAATGTTAATCATGACTCACTCCAGTATTTACACTGAAATGTTGCACAAGCAGCAACCCACTGCCCAGAGTTTATGCCAGAGGTGATCATAAACATAGTAGCTGTCAGAACAGGCAAGCGTGCACATAGCCACTCATTGGACCGCGCCCCTACATTCTACAAACCATATATGTATGCTCTACATTCTCTGTTCCTACGCTACAACATTTATAGTGTACTCACTTGTTCTCTTTTGTTCTTGACCCTTAGTAATGTAGTCTAACCATTTACATTCAAATACTTAAAGCCAAACATATATAGTCTCTAGCTTGACAGCACTCCCCTCAGTCTGTTGCCCGCATGCGACTGAGATGAGCTCTCAATACTGTAGTTCCTCTAATTATGCTCACTCCATACTTAGTTACTTTATCAGGTGAATATACAAAAAGTCCGTTGCCCGCATGCGACTGAGTTACTTTATCAGGTTATGAGCCCTGCTGTTTCCACCTAACCCAAAACCTGCCAATTGATTGCCATGTCCGTCACTCCTGTCACCACTGACACGCTACCGACCAACGTACCTAAGCTTGATGTCAAAGGCACGAACTGGGCAATCTTCAATTTCCGTTTCGAGGTAGCCACCAAGGTCAAGGGAATGTGGAGCCATTTTGATGGGACATCCACTCAGCTGAACCACACTGTTACGGTTAAGGAGGAGACCCCTTATCATTTTCCTTCTACGTCTCCTCCTCCTCTCCCACCAACTCCTGAACCCTCATTGGTTACCCCTCCAACCCATCTCGACCATCCAGGCACCTCTCTATTCGCCTCCTTATTCTCCAACCTAAGGGACTATGACATCCCTACCTCCACGTGGGCCGATCTGTTAGACGAATCCCTCTTCGAGGGATGAGGCTATTCCTCGTCGGACGGACATCTCCTTTCACCGCCTCCAGATACTTCCCTCCTCTCACTGCCTTTGGGTTTCTCCTATTATCTCCTATGACTCTTACTTACTTATTATGACTCGTCCAGACACTGCCTCCTCCACAGCCTCTCTCATGGCTGTTTGTCTTCCCCCGTGCCTCGTGATGCGACGCGTCTCTTACCTTATATATACTTCGGACTCTGATACCTGCCCTAGAGTCCTCACTATATATATTAGGGCGCCGCCTGTATGCCTTTCTTTCCTTAACCTTAATCTACACTATTTCATGTGGACTTCCATTCCTCAAGATCCCCTCCCTCGTGCCTTGCCTCTCCTCTGCCTCATCCTCTACTCTTCCAACTCTGGGCCAGTCCCAGTACTGCTAGCTCCGCTAGGCCATTCACACTTAACTCCTATTCGGAGGTGACCAAGTGTAGGAACGAGGTCTCGACTTAACTTCTAGTAGGAGAAGTCAAGTCAACGTTACACGAACGTGTACCATTGTTACGGGTCATAACACACACACCCCCTTTATCGGCTGCACAGACTGAGGAAGTCACAAAATGGAAAAAGAACAAAGGAATCACGAAACACCTACTGACTCAACGCATCCCGGACTCAACCATGCTGAAGATCTGCAAACTAGCTACCATTGCAGCTATGTGGAAAGAGATCACACGTGAATATACTGAAAAAGGAATGTATGCACAAACAGAGTTGCACACCCAATTCCTTGAGACCAAGATGGCCAAAGGAGGAGATGTCTGACAGTTCCTTGACGGGCTGCGAACGAAGCGTGAGGAGTTAGCATCGGTCAGTGTTGATATCAACGAGAAGGATTACTGTTCAACCATCATCCGATCCCTTCCCAACCTGCTCACCAATTTCACATCCAACCAGCTTGCCACTGCTCGCTTGTACTCAACAACCAAAATGATCAAGCCCAACACCCTCATCTCGCTTATCAGTGAAGAAGCAGATTGACAAAAGGTGAAATATACTGTTCATAGTGACAGCAAGGATCACGATGAGGCTATGGCCATGACAGCACTGGCCAGGGGAAGAGGACATGATCATGGATACCGCCCTTCCCATGGCAATAGGCCAAAACAAAGGTGTTGGACATGTGGGTCAGATGAACATCTAGCAGCATATCATGATCAAACACCTAAGAATGAGAAGAAGACTGCAACACACCAAATGGGTAGCATGAACACGGTTGTGCCTGACTCAGATGAAGAAAAAGGAGTTTTCAGCATCATTGAAGATGACGAATCCTTACCTGATTTGGAAACTGTCAAGTCAAGTGATGACGAAGATAGAGGTGCTGGGCATCAGGCCCATGATGACGATGACAACTGGTTCTTGGTTGTTGGCGATAACAGTCTGTGGGGCTGTGAATGGGATAATGAAGCACAGAGAGTCAATAGCAATGATGCAATGGTTGACTATGCTTGCCCTTCGTTTGACGCTGACGAAGACCTAAAGAATGAAGCAATGAAAGCCAGTGACTGCCCAAAGAAAATGCACCAGGTCGAACTATATGATTCTGGCACCACTCGTCATATCACCCCTGAGCGCGATCAGATGATCAACTTGAAGCAAATCCTGCCAAAATCCTTTATGGCCACAAATCAGCAAAAATTCACTGCTACAGGCATCAGCAATCTCATCATTGAAATACCTAATGGGATAAACATGTCAAAGTTGCACCTAATTGAGGTATTGTACTCACCTGAAGTGGGGTACACCCTTGTGTCGATCAGCCACCTCGATGAGATGGGCCTGACAACAATTTTTGCAGAAGGACATTGCACAATTCGCAACATCGATGGAGAGATGATCAGGCGTATACCATGGTCAGCAAAGGGACTGTACTGCGTGGTACATGAAAATGACCATGCAGCTGCTGCTGATGAATGGGTCACGGTGATGGAGCTGCACCAATGTCTAGGGTACATAGCACCATCCACTGCACGAATGCTAGCTGAAAAAGGACTGGTCAGCAGATTAAGGTACCAGCCAGATGATGACGAAAATACTCACTGTGAGGTGTGCATCTATGGAAAGGCAACACTAGCCAAGGTATGCCAAGGGCCACGTGCTGAAGCACTCGGCGACATCATCTACACCAACATCTGGGGCCCAGCACCCGTTGTGACTATTGGCAGAAAATGCTACTATGTCACGTTTACAGACAATCACACCCAACTTACCCACATCTACTTGTTGCATCAGAAGAGTGATACCTTCGATGCATATCGAGGCTTCGAGGCCTGGCTCGACCAACAACTTGCTGCAAAGATCAAGCTCCTCCACTCAGATCGAGGGGGAGAATATCAGGGCAAAGAATTTGTTCTGTACTTACAGCAGCAGGGCACCGTGCAATGTTTCACTATGCACAACACCCCACAGCACAATGGAGTTGCGGAATGCCTCAACTGCATGATCCTGGAACACGTATGCATGCTTTTGCACGCTAGCAGTCTGCCAAGACATCTGTGGGGCGAAGCTGCTCATCATGTTGTTTGGCTGAAGAACTGGATACCCACCAAGGTCCTCAATGGAAAATCACCATATGAAATTGCCATGGGCCGTGCACCCAATTTGAGCAGCGTGTGTGAGTGGGGATCCATAGTCCATGTCAAGACTGGCCAAGGGACGAAGCTAGGAGGGGGGGTTGAGGCTGGGCAATGGATTGGTATCAACAACTGCACAGAATACACATGTCGAGTGTACTGGCCAAAAATGAGGATGGTGACAGTTGAGTGTGAGGTTTTTTTCAATGCTGCGCCTAGTATCGTCAAGGAGGAGGGGATTATCCTATTGGATGACAACACCTTAGTGCAACAACACATTCCTGGAAGTGCTGAACATGTACCAACTAAAGATACCACTGTGCCTCATGTTGCACAGCCAATACCAAGACAGGCCATGCCTGTCAGCATGCCATCAGTCACACCACCTGACCCACCGGCTCTTTCCGACATACCTGAGTCACGCCCCCAATGCACCCGAAAACCCAGCCAGCACATACTCAATATCATCAGCAGTAAAGCCACATCCACCACCATTCCTTGCAGCGTACAAGTTCCAGCCCTCATCCTGGAAGATCCAGCACCCAAGCCACCTGTCCTAGAAGATGTAGGCACAAGCAAACAGATCCTAGTGGCTATCAATGAAAGGTATAGCCAGGATTTCGATGAGCAAGAACTAACTACATATGCTTGTCGAACAAGGTACTGCCGATGCCAAAGCACTTGAACCGTCCAGCCTCGCCAATGCTCACAACCGCTCTGACTGGCCGCAATGGGAATGAGGAATCCATGAGGAGCTTGAGATGCTCGACAAAGCAGGCACCTGGGAGCTCGCTGACCTCCCATCCGGTGCAAACCTGATTGGATCAAAGTGGGTATTCCATGCAAAAAAGGATGCTGCTGGAAATATCGTATGCTACAAGGCTCGCCTCGTCGCTCAGGGATTCTTGCAAGTCCCTGGCATTGACTACTTCAACACATACACGCCCATTGCCAAACTCACGTCCATCTGCACTGTCCTCACCCTTGCCACTCAACAAGATCTTGAATTACACCAAGTGGACATAAAAGGTGCCTATCTAAACAGTAAATTAAACAACAATGAAGTAATCTATATGTGCCAGCCACCTGGATACACAGATCCAAACCACCCACACCATGTATGTCACCTGTGCAAAACTCTGTACGGGCTAAAGCAGAGTGGCCAGTGCTGGTACCAACGTCTAGTCGAGATTTTGGTAACCAGGCTATTTTTTAGGCAATGCAAGGTAGATCAGGCTGTCTTCATCAAATGAATGAAAGACACACTCACCATCATCATTGTACACGTTGATGACTGCACAATTGCCACCACCACACTCAAGCTCATCAACACTGTTAATACACAGCTCAGCCATTTCATCAAGGTGACGGACCTCGGTGAACTCCACTGGCTTCTTGGTATTGAAGTCATGCGCAACCGAAACGAGTGTACCCTTGCCCTCTCACAAAAAATGTACATCGAGTCAATCTTCCAGCATTTCAACTTCAATGAACTAAAACCCATCTTGACACCCATGGACCCCAGCACCAAACTCAGCACCACCCAGTCCCCTTCAACCACTGCTGAACATGCTGCCATGTGTCACATACCATATCAGGAAGCTGTCAGATCGCTCATGTATGCAGCACTTGGAACAAGGCCAGACATCGTATACACCATCTCATAAGTCTCATGTTTTTCGTCCAACCACAGTCAAGCGCATTGGGACATGGTAAAACACATCTACTATTACTTATCAGGCATGAAAGCCCTACAGCTAACATACGGAGGGGGAGAAAAACCTCTTGTGGGGTATACAGACGCAGATGGCAGCATAATTGAGGATCACTGTGCCGTATCAGGCTACACCTTTTTGATTGATGGAGGGGCTGTTTCATGGAGCTTGAAGCAACAAGAGATTGTTTCCTTATCCACCACCGAAAGTGAGTATGTTGGTGTGACACATGCTGCCAAGGAAGCACTCTGGCTCCAGTCCCTTATAGCCGAAATGTTCATTACCATCACAAATCCCACCACCATTTTCTCAGACAACCAATTGGCCATTGTGCTTGCCAAGGATCACCAATACCACGCACGCACTAAGCACATCAACGTGCATTTTCACTTCATCCAATGGATTATTGATGATGGCAAGATCCGACTCATATTTTGTCCGACCAGTGAAATGGTGGCTGACATGTTCACAAAAGCACTCCCCTCACTGAAAGTCAAGCATTTCGTGGCCGAACTCAGACTGCGCACAGCTTGAGGGGGAGTGTCAGAACAGGCAAGCATGCACACAGCCGCTTGTTGGACCAAGCCCCCACATTCTACAAACCATATATGTACACTCTACATTCTCTGCTCCTACGCTACAACATTTATAGTGTACTCACTTGTTCTCTTTTGTTCTCAACCCTTAGTAATGTAGTCTAACCATTTACATTCAAATACTTAAAGCCAAACATATATAGTCTCTAGCTTGACAGTGCTCCCCTCAGTCTGTTGCCTGCACATGACTGAGGTGAGCTCTCAATACTGTAGTTCCTTTAATCATGCTCACTCTGTACTTAGTTACTTTATCAGGTGAATATACAAAAAGTCCGTTGCCTGCACATGACTGAGTTACTTTATCAGTAGCCTCCGTAAACTCCCCATTAATAGACTGGGAAGAACACAAACACCCTGGGCCGAGAAAGCGATAGGTTTTTCGGTGGTCTACCAGGGCATCAGGGGCCACATGTTCCCAAGTGTCTTCTGACACTGGCCTTGCCATAGACATTAGTAATCACATTGCTGTGCTATTGTGGTCACAGAACTTACCAATGCCACACTTTTAAAGTTTTTGTTTCATTCAAGAAACTAAGGATTCTGTGGTGAATATCAGCTTCAAAGCGGATGCAATGGCACCAAGGGAGGAATCCATATGGGTCAAGAACAAGATTCAGGGGGTGGGAACTGTAGATTGGAGGGAAGACAAGAGCCCCAGTGTCAACCTGAGTATTTGCGAAGGTGGACATATTCTAGGCTATAGAAAATGTGACTCTGAGTGTGGATTATGTTGCATGGTACGATGGGCAATTGTTGTTGTGAAATCCATCCTTATATACTCCTACATGAGCTCATCTAGTATGATACTTTGCCTTCAGATTGAAAGTTCCAAGTTGGCTATGATGGCCTGCAAATGTCATAGCTTGAGCACAAAATTGAAATTAGTTCAACTACAATTTGACTAGCGTCATTATGACACTTCAGGGCAAACGGAAACTACAATGGTGTGATGTGACACTGTCTTAAATGAATATCGAGGTATATCTGAGGTATGCATAATATATTTGACAGAACTGATTAGATTAGATTTGCCAGAGAATATGGAATTTCATAATCTCCAGAGCGATTGCGGAGTCAGGGTGCGGCTCGCCGGTGTCTCGTCACTTCAGAAATTAGCCAAGTGGGACCTATTGAACAATCCTTCAATAGCCAGTGGCAATATACACTGTGTGAAATGACAATGTGCCTGTCAGTTCAGTCTAATAAGCCTGGAAAGATTTGCCAGTAGCCTACCCCGGACTCCCAGTCTATGTGGCTGCTGCACCACTAATGCCACATCATGGCGTTAGTGGTGCAGCTTGTGTGTGCAATCTAGAGATAACCCATAAGTACTGGCAATCATGTATTTTTGAAAACACTTCTGCATATCAATGTCACCCATCTATTTATAGAGTTTGTTTTCCTATGAGGTCATGGATGGATCTCAGAATTTGAACTGTGTACCACACGTGTTTCAACATCTGATGAACATGAGTGAGATAGCAATATTAACATGATTCTGATCCTCAGCTTTTCCCTAGATGGAGCAATGGTTATAAGACATGTGGGAGTTGCCCCATCCCCGCACTGTGGTGGTCCACCCTCTAGCATGTCTCACCCAGGAAACATCATTGATGTTCTTGAACCAGGTTCATCCCCATACCATGGCGACGGAACTCTGAGCATCAGCAACAAGAAGTCCTATCATGAGAAGGAGACCATGACCACTGAGGTTGAGAGCACCGTGGCTATTCTATAGGATGAACGTGACATTGCAACCCACGTCATCTCTGTTTTGAATGACCCAAATCTAAACCCTTGGACTTTTCATGCCTTCATCATCAGCGTTGGTCTTTCTACCTTTGGAGGGGTTCTTGGTGTGTGATGTCATTCCCATGGTAGTCCCTCACTTATGACTTTCAATAGCTGAAATATATTATTTCAAACTGGTGGATCAAGTCTACTGTTGCAACTACATTCTCTTTATCATTATCATCAGCAAACAGTGCTCGTTTCCCTGATGTTTCTTGCTGTTGTATTGTATGTATTGGGGATCTTCATGGAAACCTCTATCCCTTGCCATCACTACTTGAGGTGGTTGAATCCAGTAAATCATTTATTATATCCAGGTTTCTTAACTAATTGTGAACACGTATCAATAGAGTCCATTCAACAAGAAAGAGAATGCCTTCATTATCATCATGGCCAGTGCAGCAGCGAACTCCACCCTTGGTACTGAAGTCCTCGCAGTCCAGCATTTGTACTACAACATTACTCCCAATGCCACTGCTTCAATTTTTCTCCTTTTCTCAAGTCAGCTATTGGGTTATGGAATTGGTGGAATGATGTGCTGTATGTATTCATCCAGACACTCAATCCGGAAGTTTGAAGTTATTGCACCTGGGCAGCCATTCTGCTGTACCCATCCAAGATGTTGTATCCTACAGTGCTCCCTCTTATCTCAATGTTTGACGCCCTGTACGAAGGCGGACTGGCAGCAAAGAGAAAACTCAGGATGTTTTACTGGGTGTTTGGTGCATAAGTTGTTAGGTGAAAGGTTTGAGAGTGTATTTTGGAAACCTGACTGGATGATGTACAGGATATTTATCTGGGAACTTTTCCCTGAGTGGATTTTCCTGTTGCTCACTGGGATCTCTGTTTTCTGTTTGGCAAACCCAAATAGCCCTGCATTCTCCCGTATTTTCAGCAGCATGAATGGTAATGAAGGTCTTGGAATACTGTCTGTCTGCTTTGACTGGCAGGTAGGTGTCACTTGCTCCTGTCTGTCTTGTAATTGACTGTTCTCTACAGTATATCTTTGGCATTGTCAATCTGTTAACCATTCCTCTTAAGGTGCAAGTAAGTCTGTGTTCACCAAACAACACATACAATTTTAACTCTCGTTCAGCTCTCCATCTTCATTGGCTACATTCTCTGCTTGTAAGTTAGCTTCCCAAGATCTGCATAAGATGATGATGTTATTCAACTAGAATTGTCTTTGTTTCAGTATATTATAACAATATCTGGCAGGCACAGAATTTCCCATTCATACATAGGTCTGGTCCAATGAATCACTTTGCATGTGTTGATTGTTCCTCCTTGCTAGCTTTCTCAACTGCTTTACTATGAGAATGGCACGATATACATATAATCAGACACTGATTCTTGATTCAAACTTTGAGGTTGACCCAACTTTGCTTGCAGAGCAAGGACTTCCTTGGTATTCCTCCATGTGGGTAGTCAACTTACTATCCACAAATCTGGGACTCGCTGTGATGTTCACACACCTCCTTCTCTGGAACATGCATGATCTTCATTCCACATGGTGCTGGGTGAGCCCATGGGCCCTCAAAGAATCATGGAAGACGTTTGATTGGAAGTTCTGGCGGAATGATGGTATGAGGAATGCAGATGAGAACTGGGAGCTTGATCCTCATTATCTAGAGATGCTCAAAGTAAGTCACTTGCAGCCTGTCTGGAAACAACTCTAACAAAGCAAAGTATCTGGATGCACCAAATAGTTGGTATTTTGTAACATTCTTGCTGTCTGTCATTGTTGCCTTGGTGGTCATTTACAAGGCAGACTCCACATTGCCCTGGTGAGTTGCATTTTAGTGGTCATATCACTTGATCACTGAAGCCTTGTCTATAGGTGGGGCTTTGTGATCACAATATTGCTGGCTATGTTATTTATTCTGTTCTTTGGGGCACTTGCTGCCATCACAGGTTATAGCTTTATTATACAACTGTAGGTTACATTTCCAGTCTCAATTGGAACACAACACTGATGGAGTGAAGGTTTGTGCAAATGATTGGGAGATACCTGCATCTTAGCAAGCCAATGGCAAACATGTACTTCATACTATATAGCTATAGTAAGATTATGTGAATTCGTTGAACTTATCAGATAAGCTAAAGTGATGCTGGCAGATACTATGACACAGGTGTCATTGCTACTCCAGGATCTCAAGATTGCTCAATGTAAGCCCATGTTCTACTATTTTCTTGTGTGAATTTATCTCACCTTTGGCAGACTCGAAACTTCCTCCCTATGCTGCATTTATGGCCCAGATTATTGGCACCCTCCTTGGCGCTGTATTGAACTATGGTAAGAGGGATCAAATACATAGTTATCTGAAC
The DNA here is from genome assembly GCA_038092555.1 of Boletus subgraveolens. Classification (NCBI taxonomy): domain Eukaryota; kingdom Fungi; phylum Basidiomycota; class Agaricomycetes; order Boletales; family Boletaceae; genus Boletus; species Boletus subgraveolens. The sequence continues at coordinate 15,698 of JBBPQP010000804.1, forward strand.
CTGACCATTACTTACTTTCATGCAGTGATGATGAACTCAATTATTAATAGTCAGCAAGAGATTCTGCTTTCAATCCAAGGAACAAATGTTTGGTCTGGCCAGCAACCACAGCAATATAATTCTCAAGCTATTGCCTGGGGTGGTGTAAAACACCAAGAAAGTGTGATATGTAGGTGCAAGGGAATGGGTCATTCCAAGGGGTTTGGAATCCTAGGTTGTCAGTGTGAAGGAATTATTGAACTCACCACAGTGCATCGCTGACAAATATTGCCTAAACGGGAAATCACACAAAATGGAAGTGAGAGAACAGCACTGGGGGTGGAAAACTCCATTCTGAGTCAAAATAGACAGGGTTTTATAGTCCAGGGAATACCCTAGACTTGTAAATAAGGAAATAAAATATGTGAGAGGATCGGAATAATCTAGCTTTGATTCTGAACAGTTAATTAAGCTATACAGGAAAAGTCTGACTACTAATTATGAATCCTAAAGTGATCCAAAAGGAATTGCATGTGGATGACAAGTGGATAGGGTCAGATAGGGGTAGTGTCACTGTAGGAAATATCAGATCCTTACAGCAGCCTAAGCCATGAGCTATTTTCAGTAGGACAGAGGTATCAGTGGGTACCATGGGCATATGTGGTTGGGTTATTTGTCCCCATCCCATTCTGGGTTGCACATCAATTTTGGCTTAAGCTGTGGTTGGATTATCTTTACACACCAGTGATTGCATATGTTTGGACTCCATTCACAGAACTCTCAAATACTGAAATGCCATAGGTACTTTATTGGATGGCTTTGCATAGGAATCAACTCATCAAGCACCACTTACTTTGCAATTGCTTTCCTTTCCCAGTGGTGGCTGCATACACATTATCCTTGCTGGTTCGTTCAATATAATTACATTGTTGAAGCTGGTGAGTTCCAGCAGCTAGTCATCTTGCATGCCAAAGCTGACGGTTGGAGCAGCTCTTGATGGGGGGACCCAAGTGATGGTGTTCATCCTCTCTTTTTTAGTACAGGGAGCGGCAGGAACTACGCATCTTTTCCCAACCTGGTGGAGCACAAACCAAGGTGAGAACTATGACTGCTGTGCCTACCTGACATAGTGAGCACTCTTGTTGGCCGGCTGTGTGTGGTCTCTGATGTCAGTCTGCTACACTCGAGACCACACAGTCATTGTACTATCAGTAGCTAGGCTTGTGATAAATGTAGATAAGTTTAATCCACGAAGTTTACATGTTGTGCAGTCATCTGGTGACCAGAATGACAGAGGAAATTATCATATATTTTCATTTATTGCATTATTTTGTTTCCCAGAATTTTGACTGTGAAGATGCTCATTATCCTACTGGCCAAAGGTCAGCTGCAGGACTCTGGGAACCCGCTCATCCCGCCATTAATGATTAGGGCCAAAAGCTAATAAGTACCCAGTTGAATAATTTCTGACGTAATATTCTCGCACATGATGTAAATCCAGATTTGGAAGTTGGTGCCATCTAAAGAAATGCCAAGATCCTAATGAGTGCTAACCTCTAACTTTTAAGCGCTGAGTGAAC
>JBBPQP010000805.1:0-17244 GCA_038092555.1 Boletus subgraveolens
CTACAGCCATTCAATATAAACATCGACTGCAATGAATCAAGTCAACGAGGCCCGAACCCGAACAGCCCCTCGCCCAGTGTTAAGCCCGCCGCAACCATGGCTGATGGAGTCCTGACGCCAGACTTTCCTTCCCTCCCTCTCTTTCTCACCTCATGGATTCCAGGAAAGACACCGATGTCCACATGGCCCGTGGTCTCAACAACTATTCTGACCTACTTGGTGGTCGTCTTCGGCTTGCAGGAACTCATGAAGGACCGACCTGCATTCAAGCTTAGGACCCCTTTTCGCATACATAACGCATTTCTCTCGCTTGCAAGTCTAGTGTTACTTACATTGATGATGGACGAGGTCATGAAACTGTGGTACACTGTTGGTGCGTACGATGCAATTTGTGCGAAAGATTCATGGACAAGAGTGAAAATTCAGTTCGAATCCGAGATGAGCTTGTCTGACGTAGATGGTTTCAGAAGCTTGAGTTTTACTATATCATCAATTATTACTTCAAGTACATCGAGTTCTTGGACACGGTGTTTTTAGTGCTCAAGAAACGGCCGCTCTGCAAGTTCTTTCATTGCGACCATGTTGGTGACACAACGCTGACTCCTATATTCTAGCATTTTTACACGTTTTCCATCATTCTTCGACGGCGCTCTTGGCGTTCGTTGGGCACGAAGCCAAAGTTAGTGGGGTGAGAGTTTTATCGATTGGGTAGCTCGCTTCTCTATTGACTTTTTTTGATGCAGACATGGGTAGCCATTTGCCTTAACCTGGGAGTACATGTCGTGATGTGTAAGTCCAATGTACTCTCCATTGCGGCGAACGATTCTTCACGTTCGTGTTTGCAGATTATTACTATTTCGCGGCTGCTGGTGGGGCCAAGGTTTGGGTACGTCAGTCTTCTCGTTTCTCGGATATCGTGTTTGACTTCGTCGGCCACAGTGGAAGAAGCATCTCACGACGATTCAGATTGCCCAGTTCATCATCGACATCATCCTATTCATTTTTGGGAGTGAGTCAGAGATACGGCGTCGTCACCGATGTGATACCGCTCGCATCTTCGTACAAGTCCGGACAAACCCTGCTCACCTTTATTTCATGCAGTGTACCAACATCTCGCATTCACGTACATGCCGTACTTGCCTCATATAGGCGACTGTGCTGGTGACGCACAAATAGCCACTTTTGGCGGATTTCTCATCGCAGGTTTCTTGGGACTCTTTGCCAATTTTTATGCACAGACCTACACAAAGACCGATGGGGACGGAATTGGGAAGCACAAGCACAGGCCTCAGGTTGCGCGCACTGATAATTTTCCGGAAGGACGAAAGGTACGTGATTATGAGTCACCGTGATGTACTTCGTTTTGAAGAAAGTGGAATTGTAGGATTCTTAGCGGGGAAGGGTTGAATGACCTCAATTGACACGCCTTATGACATCGCTACCAAGCTGTAGATAAACCATGTAACGGACTGTCCTACCATACATGGAATAGTGCACTCGAGGAGCATTTTTGGGATCTGTGAATCGGGAGATCCGTGTGGGTACCGGGTCCTGACAGGTTCCTGACTTAATTTCGCATACAGACACTCCCAAGACAGGCCCCTAACCAGGTTACCAGGGGCATCAAGTTCTAGCGACCATTATGACCATTCCAGGTACAAGCAATGGAGGCCGAAGGCGCTGGCGTGTGTTACTGTAAACTTCAGGGGTCTTATATCTACTAGTTCGTCAGGCCGCGTCAGCTGACACAATCATTATCAGATGGGCCAGAAAATTTCTGGCATCCTTAAGACCGCTACGATTGCTTTCTTATCCTTGTCATCACGCCCTCTTTTTTTTCCGCTTATCAAACAGTCACTATCCCGAGCTCATAGTTGACAACCTGTTAGGCCCATCAGTATGTAGTGGAAACAGGGCTAGCAGTGTCATAGAATGTGTCGTATTTCACACACTGATCGCTCATCTGCCCGGCACCCACCCATGATCCATCTGAGTCCCCCACGCGCTCCCATGCAAACAGTGACGGAACTCACCCACTGGACGAACGGTGACGACGACAGGCGTCATAGATCATACACGCCACCTGGTGGACTACGAAGCGGTTGAAGCCCCGCCTTCAGGACATTGAGACCGCCCTGACCGAAATACAGTGCGCGCCTATGGCAATTTAGGGATCAGCACGGGTGGTAAGTACCCGCCCTCCCAGATCAACATCAAACTTCCCCGTTCCTCTGGAGATGTGCAAATGTCGACTCGACCTCTGCTGTTTCCATGTCCAATGTGCCAGCCCTCCCGAGATATCTATCTTGTCCTGCTTTCCGCAGAATCGTGAGACACACCCGACGCCCGAGCTGGCGGACACGAAACTGAAAATATCCGCAAAGGCCTCCATTGTAATAGGCCATCATCGGTTGATACGTGTAATAGATGCCAGAGATTTTCTGTGCATCCTTATGCCTGCTACAATGGTTTTCTTAACCCACCTATCACAGCTTCCTTTTTCCGCTCATCAAACAGTCATTGTCGAGAGACTCAAAGAAATGATGCGACTCGCGGATCTACATCAGAGTGCAACATCGAGTTCTATGCTCGCCCGTAAACTGACGTAACAGCTTTTAACTTTTGAATATTGGCGACTCGTCTTGTATCTGGTTGGAATGTTAAGTGGAGACGGCGGAATTAAAGGACGAACTCACCCATGGTCTGTCCTCACCGAGCACATATTTCCTCGGAGGTCGCTTGAAGCATGACACCTGCTTCACATCCTCTTCTTCATAGAGCGGTAAGACTATCCCGAGCTCGTAATTGACAACCTATTCCGTCAGTAGTGAAAACAGGACTAACGTCAGTTAGAGCGGGGGTGTCGTAGTCCAACACGAAACCTACGTTCAACGTAGGATTGAACGCGGAACCGGATAGTGTTCCCCATGCAGAAGGTGTGAAGTTGTGCGAACCAACATATGCCCACCCTATGGGTTCCTTCTGCACTTCTGGAGCATTTTCTGGTACATCACTTTCTGATTCTGTCTCACTGTCAGAGATCACGATGACCTTGGATTTGCCTTTGTCTGGACTGGTTGGGCGCGTAGATTTATCTTTGAAATCGGACTTTGACGAGCTTGCAAACGGAGAGGTTCGACGGAGGGTTCCAATGATCATCTAAAGGACGTTACAACGATGTTGGCAACATACTGCAATTAGATCGAACCTTGGTGTGCATCAAGACGTGTCCACCTGGGCTGTTCGAGTCATGAAACAGCTCCTTAGGAAACTTCGTTGCTTCCCATTGGTTAGTTCGGCAGAACATGGTACCTCCCCCCTATTCGATAGTAAAATTTAAACACAGGAACTGCAGGAACGAACATCACACTCACTGGTTCACCCAAAACGGTGGCTCTGACTGTTTTCAGGCTCGGAAAGATAATCTTTACAGGCGGCCACGGGAGCTTGGATCGGCGAGTCTTGGGTTCGTCGAGCCACTCCTCCGCGGACTCGCCACGCGCGGACCAATGAAACTCGTTCAGCCATTGGGTGGAATAGGTTCCAATACTTGAGCCCTGTTCTCCATCCAATCAGCCGTCACTCGGAGTGAATACTGTATCCTAATCGAAGACTCTACCTGACACTCAAGGACCAACTCCCTCGCAGCCTTCCCCTTCCCAGTGCGCAGGCCAAGATCTCGCACCGCTTTCATGAGACGGGGATGGCCCGTCTGGGTGACCGCCGACCATCCTTCGTGTTTTCCGGCGATGGAAGGGATGAGTTTGACGCGAACCTTGGAGAAATCCCATTTGGAACGAAGATCCTCAATGGTATGAAGAGGAAGTGTGGGATGCTGTGGAGGTGATTAGAACAAAGTGAGATATAGGGGTTGCACATACACCATTAGCTGTAATGTTTGTCAGTGCAGGATGCACGTTGACTGCATGCAATATCTTCTGCATGATGGATGGAAAGTCATCCACTACTTTCCGTTCATGGGGTACAGGCTTCAAACGTGGGGGAATGTCTTGCAACCAAACGGCCTGTAGAGTCTCGTCAACACAGAGCATGAGTCCCAGTAAAGTAAAGTGACTGACATTCTCGATATCACGCCAATCATAGTCTATTAGATTTGCAGTGGATATGGCTACCCGGAGACGCCCAGTTTTGTAAAAGATCTTACGGAAAAAGCAATCAAGAACGCCCATCATATGTAAGTGGATAGCCTACCAGCATAAACTGGAGGAAACAATGTGAATTTACTGAGCTCGTGGAGATGGAGCAGCCGCAGCACACACTTTCATATGTTGACAACCCCGTCCATATCTTAGAAATGGGACAGTCATTATCCAATTGGGAAGAACGTTCTTGATACCGCTCCGTCCAGATGGATCAGGCTGACTAACGAGAATGACGGGCGTACGTGGATCAAAAAACTCGTAGATCCATGAAACAGAAGTCGAGTAGGAGGAAATTATGGCAAACGAAATATCAGCTTTCTTAATGGCAAAATGGTGATTATCACGCTGGAGATAAGGTACGACGCCGAGTACGCACGGGACCTAATACCTCAGATAGTCTGAAAGTCGCCTTGCCATCTTCCCTTGGCTGCGAGTGTTTATTTGCGGTCGGTCGGAGTTCGCCATCCCAGAAGAGTTGGTCGATGACAGGAACTACCTGCACCCTAGTGGTCTTGGAGTCCAACCTTCCATGCATGCTCGAGCTTGATGAGTGGCTTGAAATGGAGGATGAAGACTGGAGTTGGTTTACTCTGCGATCAGTTGGTTCAACAGACGAGATATGCGACCGCTTAACAGGTGGCTGTTGTGACCAACCCCCGGCATTTTCATGATAGTCACTTTCGCCACGGTAGCGTTTGAGTCTCGCTAACCTCTCTTTCTCCAGCTGTGCACGCTCAGATAAAAATGTTGTGGACCCCGATGAGCTTGGCGTGCCACCATGAGTAGTTTGGGTCTGCAGGGTCGGAACGACGGCACGGTGCTCCTGTGACTCAACATTGGAGGCCTCGATAGCACGCTGAAGATCTTTCCGAAACTGTTGTTCTTCATCGTCTGAAACATTTCTGGAAGTGTCGTGTTCGGTGCCACCGGCACTATTGAGTGAACTTGTCTGCGCTTCCATCAAGCTCAAAGCAATTGCCCTAAAACAAATTTCAGCCACTAGAAAAATTCTTGACATCGATCACAACGCTCACTCTACCTTTCTAGGTCGTCATCGTCCATCTCAGACTTTGGGATCCGTTTTCCAAATTCCATCGAATGGTTCGAAGTGTACTGAGTCAGTTACTGTAACTGAGTACTCCTTATACCGGTCATGTGCTGTCACGTGCGCTAGTTAGGTCAGCGCTGAGCGGAGCTTGCTGTGTGCCCGACGAGCACATTTCTTCAGTTTCTGATTGCATACATTTCGAGTCTCGCGATTCTCGAGCTTGGCTCCTACTTATGCTACGACGGATGGCATGCAAGCAAATTCTTCCCGACGCTCCCTCGCTCAGCAGAGTGAGGCAGTCGTTTTCAAGGGCTACTCACTAGTAAGCAATTCGAGCGTTCTTAATATTGTCAACATGCACTCCTCCGCTAGTTCGAGAAAGTTCATCTGGAGAAAATCACCATATCAAAGAAGTTTGTCAAGGGAAATACTTGTGTTGAAATGAATGGAAGTTAACGATCGTACACCGAGACCATTGACAAACCTCTCCCCGGTGTATTTCACCACCAAATTCTCAGTGGTGATTAACTCTAGTTATCCCAACAAATCGAGGCTTTCGGAATATGTAATACGATTCCATTTTCTGAGCCGAAGTCCAACGATTCACCCGGCTTACTTTAGTGTCGTTCCATCTTGGTTTCATTACAATGATTTAAAAGGATGACTCCTCTGATGCCAGATGTAACCGTGCGCAAGGACTGTTCTGAATTCTCTGAACTTGACCCCTGACTCTTCTGGCAGAGAGCTGGGGTCTTTTCCATGCGCCCAAGTTCGGTTATCTATTCTATCAATCAGAGAGGGTGAGTTGATTTTAATCTTGACCACGACAACATTGGTATCGACCTCATTATGAACCGTCCAGACTGATCTCATACATCTATCCCCAGTATGGACTGACTCACAATGAAAGGGGCGGCAAGTGGCCAGATACCTTTTAGTTCATCCCGATACACTTGTAGAACGTCTGGTACGTCGCTGAGCGCTCTTTGCTCGGACTCAGCACTCTTTGAAGCTCTGGTAGCATTCTCTCCTCTCCTTTGCGCCTGGTGCGCATCAATGATCTGAAGTACCACCCTTGGATAATGACACTCAGTTCGCCGCGGTCTCCTCGTGCTACTTCAATCAAACATCACAACAGAGGGCTCACGCTTGTCTTCGGGCCGGACGGACAAGTTTCACTAATAGGTTTTGATGGCGGAACCACGTCCCAACCTCTTGGAGTCCCCGCCGTACGTTGTATTGTTCGACGTACCGATTTTTGGACTGATCGAGATACCTAGACGTTCACCGCGAGCAGCACAGGTGCGCTGACTCCGGGTACACATTCTCTATCGGGTGAATCAACTTCCGTCCTACCCATCCCAAACCTCGAAGTGACGTCCGCTTCCTTGACCGGTACATCGTCCTTCACGCCCACGCCCACGACCACTTCCGTTGCTTCTTCCCTAGTATCGTCCAGTCATAACCTTTCATCCAGCGCGACGGACACAGACACAAACCTTCCCTCTGTACCTACCGTCAACTATCCAACCCCGAGTCCTACAGCAGTATCTGATCCGAAAGACCACGGCGTGGGCGCACCATTCTATCTAGCCATTGTCCTCGCATCAATATCGTTTATCGGATGTGTCGCAGCATTCATAGCATGGTGGATACGATCACGCGCTCGAAAACACGACCTCGAACTCCACGATCCTTGGCATCACCACGACTCCATCTCTGACGCCGGCAGCCCCTCCATCGACGAATTCGAAAAGGGGGTCCACAGAGACTTGGAGACCCAGACGCGGCCTTACTACCTTCCTGCATCCATCGTCCGCAGGAGCTCGTCCAATCTCCTTGCTGTTCCACATACGATTCCGACTTTAGGAGAAGGCACGTCACAGTACGGTTTTCCTCGTACTGCGCTAGTAGCTGGGGAGTATCCGTCCCGTCGCGCAAATGATCCACGTCCCCACTGGCAGAACTCGAACTCTCAGCTTCATCCTCATCGGAACTTGTCCTCGTCACAGACGACCAGCCTCTACTCACGCCCCGGCACAACGCGCATACAGACAGGGTTATCGGTTCAAGAGAGCACGCGTACGCTTGGGAGACTCCGTGTCGCGAACAGAGTGCCGGGAGACATCACGAGCGGGGATGAAGGTGGGACGAACATACCACGCTTACAAAACAATGCTGGGCTGTCACCCGTTGCGAACACCAGTGGACCTGACGCAGTTCCGGTTGGAGATAACACAATGCAGAGGACCCAATTTGATCGAAGCGACCGACCTGTCCAGGAAGTTGATGCCCCTCTGGATCCACCTGGTCCTGCGACGCTCTCGTGGGGTAGGAGAACAGACACTGTCGCTGCTCTCCAACACTCCCGGCGGCGAACTCCTGAAACGACTGTCAGGACGTACAAAAATGCAAGGTACGGCGGCTATTGGTATCCAACACTGGATGGCAGACCAAGCGACGCGACGTGGCAGGAACCATCGGCTATCGATCAAGAAAGCAACGATAAGGTTCCTGCGAGACCTGCACCTGACCCTCTGGGCTGGACGAACACCCTCAAGTCATCCTTTTGGCAAGCTGTAGACGCCATGACGGGCAATCGATCTTCAGATCCTGAACATCGTGCGACGAATGCCGGGAGTGGTTCTAGGTTCACCCCTGCACCTCTGCGGGTTGCATTCCGGCGTTCATCCGTCGCTCCCACCACTAGTTCCTCTCTCCCAGACACCCGCATTGCTCTATCTCAAGGGGCTGAAACCAAGTATGAACCGACGTCTCCAGGAACTGTCACCGTCCAACAAACGCCACATAATTCGACCCATTCAAGATCTGGTAGTCTCGTAACAGGAACGAACGAATCGAATGTACCTCATATCGACAAGGACATCGTGCGAAGAGTCGATTCCCTCATTCCGAAGGTGTCTCATCTTAACCGCGACCTCGTCCCAAGCGCATATCGACGGCAACCGGATTCGTTTAGGACATACACTGGTAGCGTATACTCGACGGACTCCGCCGCCGCACGCGCCAATCTGCGCAAGTATGGCTATGGGGACTCGATTCCGTCCAGTTGGTCGGCTTTAAGGGAGTGTCGGGAGTCTCAACTGGACCTGGAACATGTGTATCCGCCACTGCCTAGACCGATACGCAGTCCCAGTCCCAGCCTGCTTGCGATCACGCCGCCGCGACTCACGTTAGAATCGGTCCTTCACACAGGTTCCATAACCACGCGCACGCGCACGTCAATGCACTCCAAAAGCGAGTTAGGCGACGTTATGGGTTCGGACGCTAGCACACTGCGGTCTGGAAAGGATACGAATATGGCGAGTTATGTGGAAACTACAACTGGTTCCATGTACAGCATGTCGAGAAATGGTACAATCCAATCAGGACGAAGTACGATTGGCCTTGGAACTGTACCCTTGCAGGCTTTGTCCACGACCTCGAGTATGCTCAGTCGTAAGAAAGGCGTCACTACGAGGCGAAAACGGCCTAGACCACCTCAGCGTGCGCCGTCCACCGCATCATCCGTACAGTCGATGGAGAGCGGGCTGTCTACCCGGGAAGTGGCAGTGAGGAGAGCGTTGTTGGAGAGACGAAAGAAAGTTAAGGCAGCGGGAATCCTAGAAGATCGCGAAGAGTCAAGACGACCTAATGCGTAGCCGTGATGCAAGTGGTTTCTTGGTCGCATGACCACGTGGTATGAACACTTAACACTGTGACTCTCTTCTAGAACAATTTCGTGTCCGTGAAATGGCGGACGCTACGCCGTGTACAGCAAAGAGAGAAGGTAACAACAGTGAATGCACCGACTCAGTCACTAAATTCTAGGAAACCCTCAAGCCTCGGCTAACCTAGAATGCCAGCGTGAGGTTTTCCACACACCCATTCTGGAGTACCGACCGACCTGTGTTTTTCCCGTATTGTACCACCATATCCTGTCATACCTAATGAGGACCATGCGATTGGATCTCCCTGTACAAAACAAATTCCTGCTACACCGAAACCCGTAACAACTAACAATCTCCCACAACCGAATACTGCGATGAGGACGGGTGAATAATCGCGACTGAGATGCAAGTTGGAAGCCGCAAAATGAAGTGCCCACCATGTGGGACACGACAGATCCCCTCCTTGTCGACGTACTACGAGGCATATAAAGGCCAAAGGATAAACGGAATGATCTATCAACCCATCGACCTTCTATCCTCGAGCTTTTGCCCACATCGCGATGAAAACCTTGTCTTGGTTGGCTTTGGTGATCGCCACTGCCACGGCGTTTCAATGCGATGATATGCGATTCATCAAGAAGACCATGAGCACCAGTGGAAAGGTGACCGCAGAATTGGTGGCCTGCAACGGCAGCAACAGCACAGGCGAGGTGCACGACCTTGCATCCAAGAGACAGAATAACGATGCCTGTAACGGGGGTACCGGTCAGTGTTTGCATGCTCCACACACTGGCACACCTGCATTCCAACCGCATTGAACGGGAACGTGCTGCAGTGTCCGTTGGTTGCTTCCTATTGGCTGGCGGAGGACCAAACCCGAATGATTGCCAGAACATCGTCAATGCTTTGCAGGCCTCCGATCAAACCTTGCTGGGGCTTGACCTCGGACCTGTAAGTTTCACCAGTTGCACATTTGAGGGTTCGGCCTCATGGTGTACAGGATGAACTCGTCTACCTGATGAGCAACACTTGTAGACTCAACATCATAAACGAATGGGGGGTCCAGGTAGTGCTCTGTGCAGCCGACGTGATAGTAAGGCACCTTGCTATTACGTGAGTCGAACTCACGCACGCCGGACGTATAGGCCAAGTTCCTCGCGGCCATAATAGGGGAATGCCCATTCCCGAACAATGCGGATGGCGCAATAGGTATCCTGCCGGGAAATCCAGGCTGGTCCATGCAGTCAGTTCACCCACTTTTTCCTGATGGGTGACACACTGATGAATTCGGACCTCGTAGAGTTGATGTTAATGAGTGACCAGACCTTTCTATGAGGCAAGCCCTCGAGACTCGATGGGCGGTCTGGTAAATTTCGTTGGGACGCGTTACCTTGCTTGCAAGGTAAGTTGTCGGGAGGTCTCTCGGTACACACGTGATCCAAAATCACGTGATTACCGATGAATGATAGCGCAAGGTTAAAAATCATATCAATTTGTTGCTTAATTAGTTTGAACGCCATCATTGACCGGATCCCCTACTGTAATGCATGCGCAACATTGCGTCTGCAAACCCGAAAGAGAGAACGCAACCACAGCTTCGACACTTGTCCGATGGCGACAAAAGCAATGGTGATGAGTGACACGAGTATTACTTTCACGCCATTCGCCGGTACGTTGAATGTGTCGTTCATGTTGTTGTATGACAAGTTGCGATAAAAAAAGGGGTCGGAACAAACCAAAATACTATGACGCATCGCGACCTCTGCCCCTGTCTTACTAAATCGACAATGCTCCAACGCCAGACCCGCAACTGAAAACTGAGTACTGAGTGCTGTCTGCCAAGCAAGGTCCGGGCCGCCTGCGGCGGCACTCCCCAGTTGGAGGGGTTGCGGATTGATTTGGACACGTGACAGGAAACTGTTTGAGTCACGTAGGGAAACATTCGGACATTCGGACAGTTTGGACACCCCAGATAAGTTCAGAAAAGTCAATTCCGTGACTTTTTGAACTACGAAATAAATAAAACCTAACAAGTGAGAAGGCTCGAAAACGGTAAAGATCTCTCCGTTTTTTCACTACATCCAAAGTACTACCAATAACGATACCTTCGGATACATTGTCGAACGGGTGAGTTTGAGATCTCGAGACCGAAGGTTGAGCTCAGCTTCACGCACCAGTACTTGCCCACTCCTTGGGTCATTTACCAGATTCCGACAAGCCACCCGCCGGGGCTCCCGGACTCTCCGAGTCGGCCGCCCGTATGCCCTGATATAAGTAAAACACTGGCGCCAATTATCGGCATCGATCGTCTGATCTTCAGGAGCTGGAGCATATCAACTCAACATCATGACGCTCACCACGGAAATTCTCATCTTTGAAACAAGCAACGCGTTCCGTGACGATCCCGGGCTTATCATCCCAGCATGCGACATTGTGTTGAAAGCAGATGGAGTGCATGCGTCAGTGATTTGATCAGATGCGATTCGGGAATCGAGGGAATGCCCAGCTGACATACATCACATACTAGTCCAGGTTATTATGGAATACAGATCGAGAACCCAAGCACGGGTTATATCTTTCTCAGTACGTAGCAACCTCCTCTTGTCTCTGATAACTTCACCGCCATTATCTATAGATTGGGACAGCTATGAAGCACACAAGGCAGTCATCGATGGGCCGTCCTACCCAGCTATCATCGAAGCGCTCACGCCATCCCTCGGTGGTAAAGCAGAAATGTATCACGTCCGATTTTCGGCCCCGACGATCGCGCTCGAGAAGCCAGTCACAGAGTTGCTTATATTGACACTGAAGGCACCTGAGAATCGCGCGACCGTGGTCGATATATTGTCCAAGATTTCGGAGACGAGCGGGAAGATACTCGTATTTGGACAAACGCGTGAGGATGAGAACAAGTACATTCTTATCGGCGGATGGCCTACGGTAGAGGTAAGTCGATGAAATGCAACACGATTATTCTTGTTGGACAGCAAGAAAGCTAATACATCATCGTGGCAGGCACATTGGGAGACTGTTGCGAAGCCGGAAGTGGCTGCAGCACTCGATAAGCTGTACTCTCTCGCCAACAAGGATAGCCTCTGCCACACAAAGTTATCACAGTATCGGCTGTAAATTGTTCCTGAACTAATAGGATGTATACACAATGAACACACGTTTCTTGTCAAGAACTGACCCCTGGTCGATGTTGCAGCTAAATAGTTCACATCACTAATGTGGGCAACCCAACTCAACCGCGCACTGTGCCGTCTAAGTACATTTATATCCATCAGACCATTTTCCATGGAATATGGGACATACCATAATACTGACAAATTCAACATATGGTTCACCGCTGATATATGATATCTGTCAGTATGCCTGGTTGGTTGAAGGAGAGGCTTCGGATGACTTCTACTTGGTTCCCACGAATGCCTTGCCGTACCATCATGATGTTGGTGATAATAACTGTAGCGTAGGATGCCACAGCCCGGGACCACTAGCAATGTCGTCGATGAATTCGCCCAAGAAGTTTACCTCACACTGTAGTGTCGTCACGGTAAGGGTCGAAGGAGCACTCATCACTCATCACCGTCTATCCTGAACAAGCAGAACATGCACAGTCAAATCATGTTCGGGAACAACTATAAGAATACTGTCGGTATGTGAAACCATTGTTCATGTGGATTCAAGGCATTATGAGCGTCTCGTGTTGTATGCCACGATACTCCAGCTTATGATGATCGATGCTCGTGGTACCCAACATCGAAATCCTCATCTTTGACACCAGTAAGCCGGCGCCGCTTCGCGCGAACAGAGAGATTGTGATATGACGCCCGATCTTCAGTACTAATCTTCGCTCTTGAGAACCTGTCACGGGGATTCTCGTGTTGTCCTTGAAGGCGTCAGAACCGCGGAGCCGTCATCGATATCTTGACCAAGATTTCAGAAGCAAGCGGGAACAAGTTGGAAGGTAGCTCGTGTTTGGGCGAACGCGCCAGGAGGAAAAAAAGTATATTCTTATCAATGGATGGCATGTCGAAACGTTTAAGCTGGTGTGGTGACATAAAACTAGACCTAAGTCATCACTATGAACTAGCTGACGTTGAAGCAAGGTAGTCGATACCGTTGGGAGACATCCATGCAGTACACAAATGTAAAAACCGAGAGAAGAAGGGGACACGCCATAGAGTAAGTCTCCAACGCGAGACCCACCGCTCACTGCATCAAGGCCCCTCTGGGCTTCCTCAACGAATCCGCGATTCCAAGGAAAGTCTGCGAGAGTTGGACCTATAGAATTTGGATTGAACATACGAATAATTTAAACCACGAGAAACGACTTACGCTATCAAGCGCTTCATGGAAAGATGACGGCGCACTCGTCAGCGCGGGCGTCTTGCTCTGCGCATCGAGTGCGACGGCGATCATACGCTCCATTCGAGAAGAGGTTTGTTTCGGACCGAATAAAATAGCGTGCAACGAAAGTCCTTTCCTATATTTAACGTGAGCTCTACATCAGTCTGAGATATGTAATTGAATACTACATACCCTCTCTTGGCCGTTTTCTGGAAGAGTTTTCGCACTACGGGATCAGAAAAGGAGGCAATACCATCGGAAAGGAAGATGATCACGGGAGGACGGGTATCGTCCCACCATTTAGATATGGCTGTATCTGCGGCTTTGAGGGCCAAGTTGAAACAGTTTCCCCCTTTCGGAGAATTTTGGAGGAGCAAATCGAGGAGCTCATCCGGAGATTTCGTCGTGTCATTTTCACACACGGACTGCGTACTCTGAGCGTGTAAGATGATGGTGTTCGCATCACGGTGACCGACGGCAGCTTGACGAGCGGACCAGAAACTGTAGAGGGAAGCGTAGACGGCTCCGAGTCGATTATTCATGCGTGAGCGTATCCTCCCAGATACTGGAGAGTTTTCAAGGGGCGTCTTGTCATCCTTGCTCATTGACATTGACCTAGCCAAGCTTGTGAGTACGATACATCCAGACCCAAGGCAAGCCACTCACCTGTCAATCAGGAAGATACTGATAACTAGTGGTTAGTTTGTATGCTTGATAGTTTCGTTGCGAGCACGTACATGTGGAATGGTTGCTGTACAGATGTTGGATTCTTACACGGGAATTGATGCCCATCCCTTGAAATATAACCTTGCTTTGGCTGAGAGCTACTTGCACTCAGTGGCGCATGGAAAAGTGGAAGAATACAGAATGAGGGGACAGCGGGCTTCCCTCCACCACCAGCATGCTCGGACCCTACGGGATTAATTAAACAAGGATGAGAAAGAGATGGAATTTAAACTTACCACCACACATAGAGTCACTTGAAAAATGAGGTTAAGCAAAAATGAGAACTTTGTAGCAACGTAGCTCGACTTACCACTTTGCAAAGTTTGTTTGCTCTTCGCGCGGGTACGGATCCTTGAACCCTGAAAAGAATGAGGTATCGAAGAGGGTGAATGGAATAGTTAACTTGCCACTGCGCTTCCAGAACATGTTATGTGTCAAAAAGTCCTTGGGTCGATCCGGTTCGGGTTGTAGTGTTCCCGTAATGTGTTGGACTTCATGGTTTCCTCGACACTCGCCTGGCGTCTTGGCTCTGCAATAGTCGATGTGGACGTGTCTACCGAGCACTTGGCACACCAGGTTGCACATCATCGGTGCACCTTCATCATTCGTGGAGAACCGTCGTCCTGCGACCTCTAGGCCTTCTTCGTCTGGACCATCGACGGACCAGCGTACGTTTGACATGGAACCGTGGCTTGTTACGTGTTCTTGCTGGGGATGACCTATTTGAATAAAACAGTTAGTCTTCGCGACCTAGAATCAGGCCCTCAAACCATACCCAAAGGGAGTGTGCAAAAATATTGGCAGCTCGCACATCTGTTCGCACGTAAGCTGGGAAGATACACGCCGTGGAGTCAGCTGACCTTGCTTGACAATAATGGACGACGCCTGGGTCCAAACTGTGATCATGCGAACCTTCATGCTGTAACTTGTCTGGAGGGATGAGCTTGACGCATGGAAGTCGTTTCGCAACTGAATATCCATTGTCAATGGGATGCTAACGATGTGCTTCCAAGAAGTCACCTTGCGAATACTACACCCATGCACCGGATGCGTTTAGTGTTTTTGAAATTGCCGAAGGGGAAAGTGAAGGCATACCTTGGTGTACTGGAAGCATTCATGCATTCCTTTGAACGTTTCTTCGATTGATTCGGGGGTCGTGTCGATCTCGCATACGCCGGGAGCGGTACACCGCTGAGAACAAGCGTGTGGTTTCCTACGGAAAGCGTCTCACTTCACAGCCGTGAAAATACCACCGAATCACGTACCCGCAAAGATGGATCGCATCTGTTTCCAACGCGTGTAAATGGTTAGAACTTGAGCAAAGCCGTTTGCAAAGTTGACAAGGTATGGGACAGTACTGTGCGTCACATTGGTGACTTTCGTGTACATCGTCGCTAACGACAGAAGAAATCAAACGACTCTGACTGTAGCTGCGACCACATGAGCACACTTACACTGAGATTCTGCATCTCCCTTTGCATGTGTACTCGGATCCGTTCGCAAACGTCACATAGCAGAGGTCGCACGGCTAAGGATATGAGATATAGCATATAGCACTGCGAAAGCGAAAAAAGACAGTACCTCGCCGCAGGCATGTGTAATCGCTGCGCATTGGTGGTCATCGTCTTGGTGGTCCGAGACCTTGGAGTCATAAGTAACAGCAGACTGAGGCTGCAAACATAGCCATACCTTGGCACATTCCTCAAGGCACCCGTTTTTCCCCCAGAGTTTGCACTGTGCACCACACAAATGGACGTTGACCGAACATCTGGTCGGGCAGTTATAATTGAACTACGATCGATTCAATGGAGAGTTCGCTCACACGTGCTTTCCAGAATGCCCAGCCCTGGGAAGAGAATGGTGATTGTTCCTCGGTTGAAATCCAGACGTCACTTACGTCATTGTGCATGTTTTTCCCTCCCCTTCCTCAAGTTCACTCGCCTCCGCACAATACTCGCAAGACTGCGTGCATGTATGCATCGTCTTACAGTCGTGTGCGCCGTCATGGAATCGATTCTGAATGCAGAACAGTTGGCAAGATGCACATTGCGCCCGACAGAGTTGCACGCTGCTCTTCAAGTCGATCACAGCGTTCTCAAAGGTCCGCTGAAGCTCCGTCACGCTCGCGTGACCAGCCTGGAAACGCGTCAAGTTGGACTTGATCCATGCTCGTACGTGATTGATGCGCATTTCCGCCAGATCTTCCAGGTACTGAGCGAGCTCTTCTACCCACTGAGTATCGGGAACAAGCTGGCGGGTATCAGACTCGTGCCATTCGGCGAGTAGCGTGTCTAACACTTCTTCGCGATTCATTGTCTGAGAGTGTTCCACATTGGTGACGAAGAAGCGAGCGTCGCCATCTGGGGAATCTATCGGTATGTCCGTGTCTAGGTTCTGAGCGGGAAAACATGCTATTGTTATCTCGACCATCATGCAGAAGGTTGCGAGTCATACCTTTAGTGGCTCGATCTCGGGCTCCACGTCTTGCATACCGAATGCTAGGGCGCAAGGTAAGAGGGTCAGCAACAGTTGTGCACGATGTGAAGCCATGGTTTCTGGAAGAGAATCAGCAACCAAACTGAGCCGAACAACGCAACCGCACGAGAAAGCGCTCCCCAATCATTCGCCTAGAGAACATTAGCATTATGTATATACTGGTCTAGAGTAGTAATGAGTCTAACCTTGAGTTTCGCCATCAACGTCTTCATTAGATGCAAGAATTCTCCTGCCGCGTTGTGTGTCACATCTTGCTGATCAAGACGCCTCTTCAGCGTCGGGAACAATTTGTAAAAGTCCCTCGATTCGATGACTGGCCTGTCATGTAGGCATGACCGTGCTGTCCTCAAGGAGACAGATGCACAATCTTACCATGGGATGATGTTAAGCTTGCCGCCATGCAGGCGGGTGATAAAGTTGGCATCCTGCTCTTCTGCGACTATTTGCTGGAACTTGAGGGAAAACCTAAGATAAACCTCCGTCACAACATGGGGCGACGTATATTTCTGAGAACGCTTACTCTCGTGCGATTTCCGCCTTGTCTGAGTCGACGACATCTTTGATGATGATCACCAAGGTAGACTGGAAAAGCGCAGGATTCGCAACAGGGTCCAGGACCGTCGAGCTAGACTGGAATGATTGAAACAGCCCGGTGATATCGCGGCTGATAGCAAAGTTATTGCGGAAAAGGACCTGAGGGATCGGGGTCGAGGGTTTCTTTCCTATCGTCAATGGATCCAACATACCAGATTCGAGATTGCAGTGTTAAAGAGAACAAGAAGGGTATCTT
>JBBPQP010000806.1:0-17236 GCA_038092555.1 Boletus subgraveolens
TACCATTTTCAATTTGCCATCTTGTTTCTTGTTTCTTTCCTTAGTAGTTCCTTCTACTTCTTCCTACCTTCCTTACTTCTATTATGATTAGCCGCTGCCACCTCTAGATCCTTATTGTACACTTCTCTGGTAACCTAGTTACCAAAGTCTTGGGAATGCCTGGACTATAAAAAGTTTGTACCTAGATCTAAATGATCATCTCTGTTCACTCCTAATTTTCTTGCTATGGTTCCTCTCATCATCATCATTGTCAGTCCTCATCCTTGATCAACTCCCTTCCTTGTCCTAGTATCTGGTCCTCGTCCTTGACCAGATAGCTCTTATTATTGTCTATCTGACCCTCATCCTAGGTTGGACCACTCATTGTTTTACTCAATCCGCTTTGGACTTTGTTTTCCCTCATCATTGTGTACCCAGGACTATTCTGGATACTCTATTCTTCTGTGATCAGTCATAGCTAACCTTTCTCATCTAACTTCCCTCCTACAGGACCCTCTTGGGACGAGTGTACTTGCCCCTTCTACATCTACCCTTACAAGGTCTTTGACCTTGTTACTTGTTTTACAACATGGTGGGCAAGGTGGCAAGAGGAGGGGAAAAGTCCCTGGTGAGTGTGCTACATTCCTACCTGTACCTGCATTGACTCCATATTTAGAGCACAAGTCCTGATCAATGTGCTGCCAGCCCTCTCCACTTTTGATTGAATCCTCCAACATCGATGTCAACACAGGACTGTCCCTGACGAAGAGTGAGGGAAAGGCCATAGCAAGCGGATCCAAGGCCCTGGTCTCCATCAATGTTGGTTGTCTCAAAGTGCTGAGTCATGTGATGGTACAGGCAGAGGGGGAGATCCAGACTGCCCAAGGGAAGATCAAGAAGATAGAGGGCAAGTTGAATGAGGCAATGCAGAAGCTGGTGGGTGTGAAAGGGGAGATTGAAGCAATGATGCATGGGTGAGCTCATCCGTCTGGTATGTTTGTCCTTGTCCTGTACATTACAGTCCATAACATGTATCAAATGTGAATGTTTGTCTCTGAGTCCATAACACATGCAAAGGTGTAGATAAATTGATGTGAGAAGAGTAAAAGAAAGTTACATGTAAGAAAAAGTGTGTCTGATCAGAAACATACAGAGGTCAGGTTTTCCAACTGCAGGGGGAACAATTTGGAATTGAAAGTTGGGAAACAGGTTATCAAAGTGAAAATGCCTGTTTGTGTATTGTTAGTCCATATTAGAGATAGAGACATATTGAACATATCCAAGAGTGTGCAGTACCTTGTCACATGATCAAAGTTGGAATGAATATCTATACAGGCTGTGAGGTACATCGGATCCAGGAGATAGCTATTGGAGAGAAGAGAAACATATTGTATGTGTTGGTGTTTGTTTCGCATACTTTTTTATTTTTATTTTTATTTTTATTTTTATATTGGATTCCTGTTCTTTTTCAATGATGAGTCAAACTCTCTGGACTAATGCTGGGGTAAAACAGAGATGTATCATATAGTTGATGGTATTCGGTATTAATGATGAATGGGAATGTTGGAAGATAGAAATTGTGAGGGGATATGCTAATTGGAGTTGGGAGAACCAGAATCTTCATCTTCCAGCTTTTTGTCCTCTATCCCTGCCATGTTGTCCAATGCATCTTCATCTTCATTGGTGATGGTGGTTATTGGTGTTGAGAGCTGAGTCCTCGTGCTGTAGGGGATTAGTTGGAACGCTGCATACTGTAGCTTTGAAATTACTCCATCCAACTCCACCAGGAGGTACGATCCTCCAGTTGTCTGGTGAAGGACAACCATTGGACCAAGGTACTGTGGCTTCATCTTTCAGTTGAGCTCCTTCTCAATGCAGGTATTCCATACCAAAATGAGACTTCCAGGGCAGAAATCAAAGTCTTTGATCTGATTCTTGAACATTGCTTCAAAGTGTTTGATGAATGTGAAGCAAGCTTTGAGGACACATTCTTGAATACCTTCCAAGTCTTCCTCACATTTCTGGAACTGGTGCGCTTGCCATGCTATTAGTCTGGAGGTGGAAAGTGGATCAGCATCCAGTAAAGGAACAAGGAATGTTGCTTCCAACAGGTTGAAGGAAAATAGTGGTTCCATGCCATGTACCATGAAGTATGGGAATAGTCCTGTTGATCTCTGGATGGACACTCGTTCTGCCCACCAAAAGATGGAATGAGCTGTGTGTGTCCAGTGAGACTCCTCCCCCTGGAAGCTTTTCATGATGGCCTCCCAGACATCAAAATGACATCGCTCCACAATCCCATTCACTTGGGAATTGTAGGATGAAATGTAAATGTGTCGGATGTGATACCTGGATGTGAGCAGATCAAGTGCCTGAATGAAACTTGGGCCATTGTCAGTAATGATCTTGGAGAGTGGGCCCCATTGACAGAGGATATCCTCAAATATAAAGAACACAAGAGCAGACATGTTCTCAGATTGTAACATGCACCATTCTGGATATGCTGTGAGAGCACACCAGGCTTGCACAGTATATCTATAGCCAGCAGCTCATGGCATTAGCATTGTATCAATATAAGCTTTATGAAATAATCCTCTGACCAGAGAAACGGTCGGAGGAATGTGGAGCTTCTGAGTCTGTCAGACTTGACATTTGTGGCAAGTACAGATGTACCACTTTACATCATCTACCAACATGGGTCACCAGAATCACAGCAGGAGTCTGATACGGATGGTGAAGACACCCTTGTGCCTGAGGTCATTGTGGGCCTCCTTAATGAGTCCATATCACTTGTACTCTGGAACAACAAGCTGATGGTGGCCATGAGGTTTGCAACACCAGAGAGAGTCATTGAGGATGAAGAAGTGAGTTGCCGAGTTGATGAAGGATTGATAGTCGTGGTCTGATAGGTCTGGAGGATGTTCCTGTGAATCCAGGAATTGTCAGATGTGATGGATGTGATCCTTGCGGGCTTTTGCTCAGCTTGATCAAGGAATGGTCAGATTGACATCGTCAGTGTCCTGAATATCAGGGCCAGTGGTGCCAAGAATGAGGGAATATACAGAGGGAACAGTCCCAATGTCTGTATGTGTTCTAGAATAGTAAATAGGAAGTGTAGGAGGTGAGGAAGCATAAAGTGGATGAGTGTCTGGCAAATTGTAAAGTAGTGGGGAAGGAGGAGGATCATTTAGCAACACAATTGCAAAAGAATAGGCATCATCAAGCCAATCCTCGGAGTCATCATCTTCGATTGGGTCATCCTCAGAGGTAGGTCTCTGAGACAACCCATCTGTGCCAGTATGGCAATCCATGGAGATATGAACAAGATTGAAGTGGAACAGGAGGATTTTTGCAATCCATTGGTTGATAGTGGCATTGGGCTGGAGGTCTGGGTTGTTGATCATCCCTTTGACATATTTCACATCCATTTAGACTGTAAGGTTAGCAATTCTGAAGATGAAAATCTGAACTGCCCATAAGGTGCAGAACAACCCATAGAGCTTGAGCTTCACTTGGGAGTAGTGACTCTCTACCTTGCTCAGGCTAATGGATCCAAACCAACTTGGATAACACTTTCTGTCCTCTCCTTCTTGGGATAGGATGAATCCAACCGCTATCACAGAAGTATTGACTGCCAGGATCGTCTCCCGTCCACTCTCATAGTCTAACCAGCGAAGTGCCAGAGACTTTATTATCTCGTCCTTTAGATGTTCCATAGCCTCTCTTTGATGGTCTCCCCATTCAAAGATGACCCCTTTCTTTGTCAAGTCAATGAGCAGACAGGCAATCTGCACAAAACCTCAGATGAAAATTTGAAGGACTCCACACATACCCAGGAATCCTTGGATTTGTGAGATGGTAGTGCAGTCCAGCCAGTCCCTAATCTTCTGAACCTTCACATCAGGAGGGACATGTCCATCAAATGTGCACTTGTGCCCAATGATGATTGCAGATGGAGTGGTGAGCACAAACTTCTTCGCTGAGACAGTAGCTCCGACATTCTGTAAGTGCTGTAAAATGCGATCAACAACAATGAGATGTTCCCAGATGAAGTGATGGATTCCTGAATTCTCCAGGATGGTTTCATATGTTCCATTGTCCCATTGGTACCAAGTGGTTCCTGACTTGACCAGAAGGTCATCCATGAATGGCATCGTATAGTCCAGGATCTCATCCTGTAGTATAAACAACATGTCAGCCTGATATACTTGTACCACATTTGTATGTCCCATAGGTAGGGCCATAAGGCAGTGTGGTCCTAGAGGGGTGGTGAATGACATCATGTCATGAGATTCCACATGCAAAAGATGCTGATCATAGCCTGCAAACAAGTCCATCATGCTATAAACAGCATATCCAGCGAACGATTCTGTGAAGTGCTCCATGAATGGAGGGACAGAAGTGTCATGAATCATTACCACATTGAGAGGTTGGAGGTCATGGATGAGGCACAGTGACTTCCCATCTTGCTTGAGGACACAAAACCATCAGGATTGATAGGATGCTGCAGAAGGTTTGTAAACACCAGAGGTGATGTGATCCTTGATGATTTGAATAGCTTCTTTCTGGATGGAGGGTGGGATCAGAATGTTGCGGAGGACCCAAGGAGTGTGGGGGATTGTGGGGATCTTCACTGGTGGAAAATAGTGTTCATCAAGATGACTGCACTCTGTCAGTATCTAGGCAAAAGCCATCTCGTGTATGTGAACTAATCATTGGATGAGTTTGAGCTCTTCTGGCCAAAGCCATTTCACAGGATCTAGATTCAATACATTGGTGCATTCCTGAGTATAGTGGATACCTGGTGAGAAATTGTGAGGGTGAGTAGGTAAGGGGATGAGGCCGGCTAATGGTTCATCAGGGAGTCGTTGGAATACACAGAACTCCTCCTTTAAAGGAGTGGATACTGTGCAAACCTTTTTAGTGACAGGTTTGTAAGCAAGCACATGACATGTGAAATCAAAGGAATAGGTAGAGTCCAGAATCAAAAGTATGTTTGGAATTAAAATGGATTGAGTCGAAGAAAGGTATTCATAATGAAAACAGGAGAGTCCTGAGTGATGATAGACTGTGCATTTGCCAGTTGGAAGAGGCCAAGGGACTCAAACAGACACAACTGGGGGTGAAGGTAAAGTAAGAACACAAGGCTCTAGTAGGTTGGAGGAATGAGATGAATTTGAATTGAAGGAATCGGGATCAGAGGAATCAGAATTGTTATTAGTGGAATCTGAGATAAGAAGGCTGGAATGTGTAGTGGAATCTCCCCAACCATTAGTCAGATTATTGAGTCCTAAAAACCCATCTCCACAATGCTTTGGTGGCTAGTGCATAGCATTCCTCGTCAACATTGAGGACATCCTTCAGTCCAAGCTCATGTTGGCAACTTGTATTCCTTTCCACTATTAGGATCGCAGAGGGTGATAGTCTGGCTTCCATCTGGGAAGTCATTAGTAGTTGCACTCATGAGACAATGAAAGGGTCTCCCAAGAAGGAGGTTGAAGTTAGCCTTTGCAAGGACCTGAACCTATATGCAAACTTTGCCTTGTCCAAAGTCTAAAGCGAGGTTTTCGAGAATGCCAAGTGTCAAATTGGTGTTTGTGTTGGTGGATGACATAGTTATGATGTGGTCTGATCAGATAGGCATTCTGAGCTTCTCCCAGATCTTCTTTGGCATTGCGATAATTGCTGAGCGAGAATTTAAAACACAGGTAATTGCCTTTCCTCTATCCCCAACTGCAGCTTCTATGCATCAACAATCATCCCATCTTCACTTCAGAGAACTCAGTTACCATACTCCCAATTGATGTGACCTGGGTCTATCCCAGACAGTTTGTTGACCTGAATGACATTAGCAGAAGTTATGTGCTTTGTGGTGGTCAGGTCACAAAATTGCTTCCAGAAGTCTGGTGTGATTGCAAATAAGTCCTTTACTGGGATGGATATGCTTCCTTCGAGAACGCATTCCAAAATATGCTTCAGTGCACTGTCATCTTCCAAGGAGAAGGAGTATTTATATTGGTTGGTTGGAGTGTTAGACACAGATACAATGTTAGTATTAGGACCTTGTGGAGGAGGATTGGTAGAAGAGGGAGCAGACACATGCTTCAATGTGGACTCCATTGGGTGCTGCTAAGGAGCCTTTCCTGTCTTGGTTGTGGTTGAAAGTGGGCTTGACAACCTTGAAGAGAGAGCGGACTGTAGCACAGGGGATGTGATCTCTTCAGGGACTGGGTTAGAGTGTGGGGGTTGCCTAGTCTGATGCCCAGCTGGAACTTCCACACCGTTGAATTGAACCTGCTTGCCACACTGTCCATCCTTGGAGGCTTTCTCAGCTTGGAAAATGGACCAAGCTTGTGCAATGAAAGGCTGAAACTCTGGGTCAGTTATGTTCAGTGAGATAGATACTTCCTTTGTGTCTTCAAAGGTGAAATAAAAGGTGGATGGTTCAATGTCCATAACCACATCCACTTCGGGATAATCTATGGAGAAAATACTGGATGTTATATGAGGGGGCAGATCCCTCACAATACCAGAAGTCATAGATGCCATAGCAGCTCATTCTGCAAGGATCTGGTTGACACATTCCTTGATGCAGGTGGTACCAGGGATCCAAGGGATATGAGCACCATCTGGCATATATAAGCATCCATCAGTGCCTTGAACTACCTTTCCGGCTTGGAGATATGATTCCACATGCATACAGTTGTGGTTGTAGTGACAAAAACCACCACAGAAGGTGCAATTGTTGTTCTGAATGGGGGCTTGTATATTGATGGAGAACTCCTGCTTCACAGGAGTGATGGATATCGCTGGATGGGCAGATTGCAGAATTGTTTGAGGGGTCAGCATACTAGTCACTGCGAGGGCGGACCTAAATGTGGAACCTGTTAATAGAAACTTAGCAGCTTCAACACAGTCAGCAATCAGGTATGGGTCATCAAGGTGAAGATCCAATTTAACAATAGACAATTGGTGATGGATGTGTTTCTCCACATCCAGTGGAAATCCACTGAAGAAGAGTGCATTGTGCTCAGTTTTGGATAGCTTGCACATTGCAATAAAGAGCAAAGCAATCTTGATAAACTTGTGGTGATACTCTCTGAGGTCATCCTGGTTACACATGGGCTTGAGTCAATAGTCCTGGACAAGGTATTGCAAATCAGCATGACAGTAATGCTTATCACCTTTGCATCCCAGGTATAGGTCCTTGATTGCTTTGGTGAAATCAGCCCATACAGCTGGCTGGGCTGTGGCTTCTGGGAGTGTCTCCCATACCTTGGCTTCCTCTAGATCCATGTAGTGAATCGCAGCCTTGATCTTCTCCTCTTGGTTCAACCCGGCAGAATTTCCAATGAACTCAATATCCTCTAAGTAGTGCAGAAGCTGTGCCAGAGTCTTATCATCGAATTTTGGAGCATTTTGGGTTCCACACAAGGGCATTTGAATAGGATTTCCCATTTGTCATGGTGGTGCTGGTACTGGTGCTGGTGGAGGATTGGTGTTTGATGAAGTGGGTGGTAGGGGATTTTGAAATGAAAAAGGTCCTGGACTGTTGGGTTGTATAGTGGGTAGAAGTGAAGGCACGGGCTGTATGTGGGTCAGAAGTGAGAGTTCCTGCTGAATGGTCACAGAAGAAGGGTCCAATAAGGATGACAGGGAAGAGGTTGAAGGAGAGCCAGATGAAGGGTTGGAAGGTGTTGCTGAGGGAAGTGGAGTTAATGGAGACAAGGGTTGACGGAGGGAGGACGAATGGGAGCTCCTCTGATGAGGCATAGAATGAAAGAATGCACCAGGAACAGCGGATGATGTGAGGTTGAAGTAATCTAAACCCTGTTCGTCTTGTGGTGTTAGGGGTGAGTTGTTACCTGGTAGGAATGGTGAGGTAACATTGGAACTGTCAAATTGGAAATTCAAGCTTGGACTCTGTAATTCAGCTAGGAATGGAGAACAAGCTTGTGATTCCTGTGGACTTGGTGATGAGAGAGTTGGCGATATTCTGGAGTGTTGAGACAAGTTGCTTGAGACTGGTAAGAAAAAGCACAAGTCTTTGGAGAGGTGAAGTTCTCGGAACTGGGTGAGTAGGTTTTTGAGTTCAGCGCTGTAAAACAAGTAACAAGGTCTAAGACCTTGTAAGGGTAAATGTAGAAGAGGCAAGTACACTCGTCCCAAGGGGGTCCTGTAGGAGGGAAATTAGATGAGAAGGGTTAGCTATGACTGACCACAGGAGAATAGAGTATCCAGAATAGTCCTGGGTATACAATGATGAGGGAAAACGAAGTCTGAAGCAGATTGAGTAAAATGATGAGCAGTCTGACCTAGGACAAGGGTCAGATAGATGATGATAAGAGCTATCTGGTCAAGGACAAGGACTGGATACTGTTGATCAAGGATGAGGACTGACAACGATGATGATGAGAGGAACCATAGCAAGAAAATTAGGAGTGAACAGAAATGATCATTCAGATCTAGGTACAAACTTTTTATAGTCTGAGCATTCCCAAGACTTTGGTAACTAGGTTACTGGAGAAGCATACTATAAGGATCTAGAGGTGGCAGCAGCTAATCATAATAGAAGTAAGGAAGGAACATAGGGAGAAGTAGAAGGAACTACTAAGGAAAGAAACAAGAAACAAGACAGCAAATTGAAAATGGTACTGGACTGTATATATATGTGTTACGACTACGACCGGTAGTCATACAAGTAGACACGAAGTGTAGAGCTGCCTTGAGCCTAACTCTTGTTGGGTCCTAACAGCATAGGATACCTTCAGGCTTGATGTGAGCCTGGCAACAAACGACGAGGGATATTAAGAGGAGTATCCCGAGGTAGACGATGACCAATAGTCCAAGACAAAGAGGGTCGAATGACCTTGACCTAGGTGGATGCCTTGGGTAGCGAAGTCGTCATCAAACTGGACATGTTCTCCTGACTGGAGTGGGGAACTGCAAGACAAGCCAACAGCGACGAGCCGTTGGTGAGACTGAGTAACAATAAAGTTACTCAACCTTGAGGACTCTAGAGGTGAGCTCTAGAGCATCGACAGAGTCCTTCGAAGGAGAAAAGAGGGGAGGGCAAGGTAGAGATCAAGCAAGGGAATGTTGCAAGGAATGGATGATGAATACCACAAGAGTAACCATAAGGTGTACACTTTAGGTGTCAGATCAAGGTTAGAGAGAGAGAGGGGTTCGAGAGGAGCTCAAACTTATATACCCCAGCCGTAAGGGCTTTAGGGCAGGTATATCCTATCTGGGTAAGGTGGTCCATGCACAGTCTAATCTATTATGATAAGAGTCCATATCTGTATAAGGAAACCTGGAGTCAGTGTGGCAAGGTTATTGCTCAAAAAGGCAGGTGGGTTCTGCCATGGGAAGTTTACAAGCGACAGGACGCGTTGTGGAAATCAGTGTGGCGTGACGTGTTGTGATGGCATGTGAGTGATCACAAGAGTGAAGTGAGGTCAGGGTGCAGCACGAGGTGGGTGGTGATGTTGAGCCGAGATCTGGCCTCAACTGAGGTGGGGATCGCCAAAGGAGGAGGCACAGGAGGACGGCTGTGTGAGAAGGGCACAGAAGGGCAGTGCAGAGAGATCCAAAGGTATAGCATTGGGCGAAACATGGGATCCAAGGTGTTAGGGCATTAGGGTGACCCAAAAGGAAGGAAGGGGTGGGAAGATCCTGAGGGGATATTCTGGGGAGGATCCGGGGGAGATCCAGGATCAGGACACAGGGAGGGTGGCTGTGTCAAGAGCCTCCAAGGGAGGAGGTGTGAAAGGGGCGATGCCAGGCTGTTGCAAGACATGTCGTGTTGAGCGTAAATGAGCGCGGGAATGCGCCAGGGTGGGTGGTCCAGTGACAGGAGCGGTCATGTGATGGGTATGCAGTCGGGATAAAGGAAAAAGACCAGGGGTGTACCAAAACCATAACAATATGTAGTATCTGGTATAACTCAAACAGTGGATAGATGGTATGGATAGGTGATACTGTACCGGATAGAAAAATAAGGGCTCGACTTACCTCAGACTGGACATAGAGGACACAGAACACAATGGAAATTACTTGGAAAACATCTGAACAAAGGGGAAAGGACAGGATGTAACTGTAAAGAGCTAGAGGCTCCTACAGTGCATTGAGCATTCGGCCAGAGGGTCCTTCTAGGTGGCTCAATTGAATCTCTCACGGTGGGCTCCAGTTGTAAAACTGCTATAAAGCCTCCTAGAAGGAAGTTCCTCCAGTTGGGTTAGTAGCAAAAGAAAGTATATAAGAAGGGTATGAATAGTTTGACCCTAAAGGGATTTGAAGAAGAGTGGCAACAAAGAGAAGGATAATGTTATGGCTTACTAGACCCAATGTTAGAGATTCTGGATGTATTCTGGAAATAAATGTAGTATCAGATTAATCAGATTGGCAGCAGAGGTGTTCGGGGTATGGTGTTGATAGTGGAAATGTGTTGAGAACTCAGAACAAGCACTTTAGAGGAACAGCACTGAGGATCAGGAAAGATGCATTATGAGTCCTAAGTAGGATGCTTTATAGTCCAGAGTTACCTGGGCATAAGCATTAATATAACTAAAAAGAGGATACATGAAAGAATAGAAGGTAAACATGAAAGTATACATTGTAGGGAGGGAAACCCAAGCACAGAACCAAGATATAACACTGAAAGCAGGTATGAAAGCTAGAAAAGGGGTGTAGACCATTCGACATGGAGTCCAAAGTAAATATTGAGATGAGTGGAAGTTCTGAAGGTTGGAGAAGCACCGGATTGTAGTGAAGAGACTTTGGACAAATTGGAAGAACATACGAAGTATTTTAGGATGATGAAAGAGGGGAGTTCACCTCATGTGTGCACTCAGGTAGTGTAGGATCTCTACACTGTGTTTGGGAGTCTTCCAATAGGATGATAAAAGTGAGGCATGGAAGACATCATGAATTTTCCATTGTGGAGGAAGCTTGAGTTGATAAGCCACTTTAAAGATCATAGTGGAGATCTCGAATGGTCCTGTTTGGTGAGGGGAAAGCTTCTGAGATGGAATCTATAACTTTAGGTTGCAGCTGTCAAGCCACACCTTATCTCTGGTCTTCCATGGCTGGAACTGGGAAAGGTTCTGTTCTTTCATTTTCTGCTGGGCAAGGGTATGCACAGCCTCTGCTTCTTTCCAGGCTTCATCAAGTTCAGAAAGGCAATGTTCAAGGGTAGAGTTAAAGGTTTTCCTGATTGCTGGATAGGAGCAAGGGAAATATCTGAGCATCAGGGAGAATGGCAATTTGTGGGTGACAGAGTGTTCTGTGAAATTGTGGGTGAATTCTGTGAATGGGAGGAGATCCAGCCATTTCTGGGGGATGCCATCACAAAAGATGTGTAGGTAGGTCTCCAACTCCTGGTTGTATCATTTGGTTTCTCCATCTGTTTGGGGATGGTACACAGTGGAGAGTGAGATGTCATATCCGAGGAGATACACAAGCTCCTTGGCAAAGGCCAATGTGAATTGGGGCCCTCAGTCTGAGAGTAGACAGTCATGAAGACTGAATCATTTGAATATGTGTTCAAAAAATAAATGGGCTATGCCTGAAGCATCCACTGTTTTCGTGCATGGGGCTAATATTACCCCCTTCATAAGCCCATGGTCAACCATGACCATGACAGAATCAAAGCCCCACACTGAGGGGAGGTTGGTGATAAGATCCATGAAAAGGTGTTGGAAGGGATGAGAGGCAGTGAAATTGAGGGGGACAAGGGGGGAAACCACAGGATGAGTCTGCACTTGTAGGCCTGGCAGACAGCAATGTATCTCTGCACAAAGGAGGAGAGGCCTGGCCACCAGTAGTCATGAGTGAAAAGGGTGACAGTCTGAAGGTGGCCACTGTACCCCCCTTCTTGAAAGGAGGCATGGGTGGCAGAGACAAGGTTGTGGCAAGTGTCTGCAGGGATGTAGAGATGGTTCTTGAAGTATAGGTGTCCTTCAATAAAGGACCAGTCGGTGGGAATGGTGCGGCTGGGGGCAGGAAATTCCTGCTCCATATGATGGAATTCATCCAACACTAGGGAATTGGAGGCAGAGAAAGACCAAATTTTGTCAGCAAGCACCACATCAATGGCACAGAGTTGGTGATCAAAGGCATTGTTGGGCAGTATCTGGACATCCACATTGTTGCCAGAAGTATCAATGGTGTCCTTCCTGGACAGGGTGTCCACAGGGGCCATTTTGGACCTGGGTAATGCAACATAGGACAGGTCAAAGTCCTGCAAAAAGAACAGCCAGTGTGCCTGTCAATGAGACAGCTTCCATAGCTCCTTGAAGTATATCAAATTCTTGTAGTCCATCTGGACTGTCACGGTGTGGGAGGAGCCCAGTAGATACTGGTGCCATTCCTCCAAAGCATGTATGATGGCAAGCAATTCGCAGTCAAAGATGTCATAGTTATGGTCTGCTGGAGAGAATGTCCAGGAGATATACCCACAAGGGCACAAATTGCTGTTGGAATTGGGTTGTATCAAGACTCCACCAGATACCATGAGGGAGGCATCAGTCATCACAATAAAGAGTTTGGAGGGGTCAGGAAAGGCAAGGATGGGTTTTGATGTGAATATGCATTGGAGTGTGTGAAATGTGGTTTCCTGAGGAGTATCCCAATGCCAAGATTGGAACTTCTGAGTGAGGTTGACAAAAGGATGTGTGATGGCAGAGAAGGATGGAATGAATCTGTGGTAGAAATTGCAGAAACCAAGGAAGGACTGTACATCCTTTATGTCCACCAGGGTCTTCCACTTGTCAATTGCTTTCAGCTTGGCAGGGTCCATCTTCACTCCATCTTTGCTAACAACCATGCCCAGATATTCCACCTCAGGTGCAGCAAAGGTACACTTTTCAAGTTTGAGAAACATTTCATATTCACAAAAGCATTGGAGCACCTTCCACATATGATCCTTGTATAGCTTTGCATCCGCCAAGTGGATGAGGAGGTTGTCCATATAGATAAGAAGCCATCCTTCTGCAATAAAGTCTCCAAAAATGTCATTCATGAACACCTGGAACATGGCAAAGGAGTTGCACATTCTGAAGAACATGACTGCAGGTTTGAAAAGTCCGATGGGGGTAAGGAACACTGCCTTTCACTGGTCTTCCAGTTTGATCAAAATGTTGTTGTATCCCCATTGAATGTCAAATTTGGTGAACATCATAGAGTCTTTGAGTTTGTCCACCAAATCAGAAATGAGGGGAAGGGGGTATGTATTTTTGATCATATGCTTGTTAAGATACCAGTAGTCCTGGCAGGGATGGAGTTTCCCATCCTTCTTCTGAATGAAGAAGAAAGAAGAGGCTTGGAGGGACTTCAATGGGGTGATTTTCCCAGTCTTCAAATGTTCTTTGACAAACTCCTTGCACACCTCCATTTCTGCAGGGTTCAGAGGATAGGCCTTAGCACACCACAGTACAAATAAGTCTTTTAACTCAATGGTGTGGTCATACATAGGTTCAGGAAGAAGATAGTTTCATGTCTTTCTTGTTGAAGACATCCTCGTAGTCCCAGAAGGCCAGGGGGATCATGGTGGTTGCTTTGTCTTGTTGTTGTGCTATCATCATTGATAGAGTAGTTTGTTTCAGTATGAACTCTGGTATATCTCCATGGGCATGGAAGAATCTAGTGCACTGGACCAGTATCTATTTCCTGAACCCTTCATAGAGTTCCCACTCTATCCATTCTTTGTCATCACTGCCCAAATACCTCATCAGGTATCAGTTGGCACCTGCAGTGTCTTGATATCAGGATGGCATGATCATTACATGCCCCTTCATCCAGTGAACATCTGGGTTGATCAATTGGAACCAAGGGATTCCGAGGATGATGTCATCCTTGCTGCAACTGAGGATGTAAAGGTCCTGCTGTTCCTTTATTCCTCCATAGTCCAAGATAACTGTCATCTTGAACTTGATGATACCTGCCCAGTTTTCAGTACCATCAGCATTCCAGGCCTTGATGGGCTGGCATAGTCTGGCTATTGGTAGGCCCAGATGCCTGACTGCTTCCTGATTAATGAAGCAGCTCATTGCTCCCAAATCCAAAAGTGTGCATGCTTTGATGATTTCGCCATTCTGCTTCCAGATTAAGAGGGTAATATGAATAGAATTCAATCTCAATCCAGAAATAAATACAGGGGCTATTGTGACAGAAGGTACTGGTGTCGATTCAGTCCTTTCTTCTAAAAATGTGCCAGTGCTTGGAAGTTTCTGATACCAAAGGGTATCAGTCTTGTATCTCCTAAGGAAGGCAGTCCTTCAGATATAACTGCAGGATTTTCCTCTTGGGTCTCAAGAACGTGGACATGTTCATTGTCCCACATAGCAGCTTCCTGTCCCCCCAATGGGACCCCTTCTTCATTGAGAGAAGAATCGAATGAGGACCTCAGTGTCCTTAGAATCTCATTCATACTTTGCCCATGTGAAAGGTCCTTGATGAATTTATCCAATGGGTCCAGGGTGGCAAAAGATGGTCTCCCAACAGTGGGTTGGGTCTCCACAGCTCTGGTCTTGGCACTAGTTGACACCCCATTCTTCTGATAACCCATATGATTCCTAGTAGAGCATCCTTTCTTCTTGCAAATGAAGCAGTGGTGTTCCCTAATGTACTTGAAATGTTCACTAGCGCTAATGGTGATTTTATCAACATCCATAGCATTGGGATTGCAAGTATGACCATGGCCTCTGTAAGCTGGTTTTGAGCCTCTCTGGATGTTTCTGATTTGTTTGAAGTTGCCCTTGATCTCAAACAACTTCTTGTAGACATCTTCCATGAAGGTGGCTGTTTGGAGGGTTCCGGACATGGTGAGCTGGGTGGCAATCTGGGGGTTGAGTCCTCACAGGTACCATTCCAAGAGGGTGTTGAGATCAGTGATCTTGGATTGAACTAAAAAAAGCAAGAAATTGGAGATGTATTTCTCAAATCCTCAGCTATCTCTGGTATCCTGTATAAGTGAAGAGTGTTCAACTCATGCTTTGGCAGCAGTGTTGTAAGGGATAAATGTATTGGTGAATGCTTCTCTGATTGCAGCAAAGTGGGTTTGTCTGTGGGATATCCTGCCATCTTTAATTTTGGCAAGCCATGCTTCTGTGAAGACCTTTCCTCTTCTTTTCTGCATGTGATTGAGGAAGATATAACTCTTCACAAGGTCTCTGAGCATTTCATTGAGGGAGAAGTAGCCCTTCATAGCCATGAGCCATCAGTTTGCATCACCAGATTCTCTGGAGAACTCCTTTGGTAAGGCAGCTTTAACTCCAGGCATGTCATTGTCTTTCTCATTGTCATCTTCTTCTCCTGGTTAGGGTCATTGTCTGGTGGACCCAGGGGTAGGTCTGGGAGAAGATCTGTTCTTCTAACAAAGTCTTCATATGCCTTTCTGTTGTCAGGGGAGGATTCCTCTTTGGGTTCCTCAGAGATGGGAGGTTGGATGGAGATGTCAACCTGGATCTCTGGTTGGGCATGTTGGCCACTGAAGGAAGCTTGGGATAGGGCTGGAGATGGAGTGTAATGGTGCAGTGGATGAGGTACAAAAGTTCCTGTTCTTGGTTGAGAACTAATCCTCCTAGAGGAGGGAGAGTCAAAGTGGGAAATGGGAGAAAAGGCATGTGACAGGAGATTGGGATGGGGTGGGGAGATACATTGTTCTTTGTCAGAAGAGGGTCCTTCCCAATAAAGAAGGCTGTCTAGGCAGATGGATCTCATCTTGCTTGGGAGTATGGACTACCACCTGGTAGTCTCCAGGGGAGTTGGGCTAGATAGCATCAAGGTAAAGTATAACCTTGATATTTTGTTACAACCAGAGTAACAATGATACATGTTTGTGTAACATATTGTCTTGTTTCTTCCCTAGGTCAACTCTGTGGAGGAGTTAAGGGCAAACAGCTTGACTGAAGTCAACAGTACTGGGACTGACCCAGAGTTAGTAGAGTGGAGGATGAGGCAGAGGAGAGGCAAGGCATGAGGGAGGGGATCTTGAGGAATGAGTTGACAACACAAAATAGTGTATATCAAGGTTAGAGGAAAAGAGAGATACAGATGGCGCTCTAATATATATAGTATAGTACTTTAGGGCAGGAGTTAGAGCCCTAAAGATAAATAAGGAAGAGACTCATTGTGTCACATAGCACGTGAAGAGTAAACAAGGAATAAAAGAGGATATGCATTGCCTATAAAGAGAAGGCAATGTAGGAGGGAGTGTCTGTGTGAGTCTATAAGAGTCAGACTAAGTAAATGAAATAGAGGGAAAGGAGAGTTCCAGAGGCAGAGAGGTGGAGGTATCCAAAGGTGATGAGGATAGCCTCAGTCCTTGAAGAGTGACTTGTCTAATAGGTCAGCCCAGGTCTTGTGGAGGATGTGATAGTCTTGGAGATTGGAGAAGATCTTGGAGAAGAGCAAGAATCTGGGATGGTCCCAGTGAAAGGGAATCAAGAGAGATATTGAAGAAATAGAAGATGGGAGGTGAGGAGGAGAAGGAGAAGGAGGAAATGAATAGGGGGTCTCCTCAACCGTAATAGTGCCCTTCACATACATAACTGCTCCCATCACTGGACTTGTGCATCCTCATGCTCATTTATGCTCAACATGACATGTCTTGCAACAGCCTTGGACACCACTCCAATCACACTGCCCTTCCCATAGTGCCTCCCCTGTGCAGCCATCCTCCTGTGCTCACCCGTACCTGTAAAGATAGTGCATTACATATTGTACTAGTAGATTTATATGTTGTGTACCACTCATTGGTACTAGTGCTATTGAAGCATTATGCATCACTTAGGCACCACTTGTGCATTACTTTCAAAATATTGTCAGGGGTAATACAGTACGCATTTTTGGTTACATAAGCATCCAAGGCACATCAAAGAAGCATGACATCGCCAGGGGCAACACCCAGAAGCAGCCACTCCTTCCAATAAATGTCTATATTGGGAATCTCCTAGATTATATATTTTAATGGCCCTTTCTTCCTTCCAGCTGCTTCCCCTGCATCTATCCATGTTCTGATGGTGGGGACATAGTGTATATACCATATTGGATTGTTCCCACCACTTATTTGATATTTTAAAAGCTCCTGTAAGAGATATATACACAACCATAGAAGGAGAAAACAAAAACATATTCGCATTTTTGACATACTGGATATATGGGCTTCAGAAGTACATTCCCAGATACTATCAACATATATTGTACCTAGAATATATCACAAGCCCAGGTAGCTGGGATAAAAGCTGGTAATGTTATG
>JBBPQP010000807.1:0-17214 GCA_038092555.1 Boletus subgraveolens
TGACCGATACAGATGGCATGGAAGGCGTGCCAACCTCACTAGACTTGTTCGCCCTGTGCGTCGCTGGGTCGGCATGCAGTCGTTGGTGAAATACACGACGCACCACTCCTGTCGTTCTCGTCTTGCAGCTTCCACTTGAGCCTCCAGCGAAACCACCTTTTCTCTCAGCTCATCCACGACCAAGACTTTCCCCTCCAACGCCCGTTTCTCCTCGCGTAGAACCTCGAGATTCGCGTGCCTGTCCTTATACCTGCCCAACTCTACACTTAATCTTGCGTTTGTCGTTTCTAGTGACCGAAGATACGAAGCCTGACGGTGAAGCTCATCGCGGATAACACCCCAATTCTCGTCCTCGTTGTGTTTTCTCGGTTCAGAAGCAGCCTCCGCCTCGTCCAATTTCTGTTGCAGAGCGTGGATTGTGGCATCGCGTTCCTCGGCGATGGCTCGATATTCCACAAGTTCTTGCTCGAGTTCCGCATTTCTCCGCGTCAAGGTCGAGGATTCAGCCCTCTGGGCTGCAAGGAGTTGAGCATGTGTCCGTTGTAGTGCGGAATACGACTCTTCAAGTTCGATATTCTCGTTCCTGAGCGAGGCGATGGCATCACGCAGAGACCTCAGATCTGCCTCCGCATTTTTCTAAGACACGGACATGAGGGCGGTGCCAGGTAAACCGAAACGTGCGCTTGCATAATAGTCCAACGCGCACGCACCTTGTCCTCCGCGTTCGCCTCACGCTCCCTTTCCTTTTCCTCGCGCTCTGCTTGCTCTCTCTCGGTCAAAAACCGCCTGTCGCCCTCCAGCTGCTCGATGTACACTTCCTTTTTGCGCAATTTGTTCTCGAGCTCGGTGTCGGCGGTCTGTGCAGCGAGGAGCTGGCGCTCCAGGGAAGAATGGCTCATGTGCGAGGTGAAAGCCTGCGAACGTTGTTGGCGCTTGGCGGTCGAATGTTGTGGGTCTGCGAGGATGTGGTGTGTCAGTTCGGGGGCCGCGCGGGGAAGACGGAGGGCTTACCGCGCTCTAGTTCAGCCATGAGCGAATCCCGCTTTGCACGCGCCGATGAAAGCGATCCGGCGGTTGGAAGGGTCCTCGACGACGCCCTCGACGACGACGACGCACCTCTGTTCATCTTGTCGAGTGTACAAGCAGTGAGCCACTGCGATCCAACCGTACGCAGCCACGAGTTCCAAAAACGGAAAGCGCTTTGATACCAAGCCATATCCAAATTTCCACACAGCACCCTCCAACGCGCGAAAAAACGTTCAACTTCATACCCGTCGACGATCAGCATGTCCATGGACGACAGCGACTATGAAGGTACCGACCTTCTGGAAGAGTCTTACGACGATTTGGACTATACCTCGGGCGGCAAGCGCGCGAAAGGTAGCGGCTACCAGCTCACGAACGTCCTGAAGTTGCCCAGGGCAACCACTTACTCTACCCAAGCGCTATACGGTGCGTCTCGTCCGCATGAGCTAAATATAATCTGTCGTTGCTCATTCGCTGCACAGACCAGGTTCATGCCGGGGATATCGACCTGGAACCGGAGTACCAGCGCGGTAACGTCATGTCACTGCCTTGTCCCCTCCCACTGATTGACGAACCCGCAAACAAGACGTCGTATGGCCGGAATCAAAGCAAATTGGTCTCATCGACTCTGTTCTTCGCAACTTCTATGTCCCACCCATCATTTTCGGTATGCGTTTCCCTTGGGCTCCGTTCTCTGGTCTAACCACGAATGGCTAGTGGCACACCAACATGAGGATGGAGCAGAAACAAAGACGTGTATAGATGGAAAACAGAGACTGACCTCCATCCATCGGTGTGTAATCCTCTGCCCTGGTTCTGTGTTGCGCGCTTATTTAGGCGCAGGTTCATGGACGGAATGGTTCGTTTCTTTCCTCTGTAAACTGTCTACCAATGTTCATGTCTCGTTGACCGTCTGCTTATCTAGATACCCCGTAAGTTGACCCTTTCCCTTCAATTGACGTATCTCATTCCAGCCGTTCGTGTCTAGATCGAGATTCGTAAGTCCCTCGAACTGCATACGGAAACCACCTTTGTTGACTTGGATAATACAGGCTCACTGGTACAAAATACTGGTATAAAATCAGTGGGACTACGCAAAATGCTCGAGGGCAGCTACTGCCTGAAAAATACCGACGATTATTTGCAAACAAGCAAGTTGTTTGTATCGAGTACCAAGATCTCCCCGACTCAGATGAACGAGAAATCTTCCAGGTGAGTATCTAGTTGTTGCCTTGGTCACGTCCAATACTAACGTATATCTCAGAGAGTGCAACTTGGAATGGCGCTTACCCCCGCAGGTTGGTGTTACCTTACATTTACTACGCTTTACTCAACCCGTATACTTCAGAAAAACTACAGGTGCTCAACACTCCAATGTCCTCCTTCGTACGCAAGTTACAATCAGAATATTTCAATCTGGAAAGCCCTCTTGACGCCGACGGTTTTGACTGGGACCGTTCACGTGGAGGCGATTTTCGCTGTATCACTCAGGCACTCTACATCATCGCCAAATACCCTTTAAGCTCTTCGATAGGCGCCATCACTCAGCTCGAAAAGTGGCTTCACAACCCGACGGTTAAACCCTATGCCCGTAGCAAGGGGAAAAAGAAAGCGACGGATGATGATGCAGACGAAGACCTTTCGAAAGACGATGCGTTTCTTGAACGGGTCCACGCCACCTTTCGAATCTTTTCAAAACTCATCAGCGATACCTCCCTCCAACCCTTCTTCCTAAAACCAGAGTGGCGCGTCTCGCCAATCGAGTTTGTGATGATGTGTCTGTTAATTTCAATCAACAAGGACACCTTGACGTCGCAGGAGTTGGCGGTGAAAATCGGGGCAATGAGAGTGCGGGTGCGCGCGGAACACGTGGACATTCGGATGAACAACCGCGTGGCCAAGACAATGTTCGATTTTATCAAGGAAAGCGCGCATCCTCCCCAGATCTCGGAACCTGCGCAAAGTGGTGTTAAAAGGAAGAGGGAAGAGGAAGAAGTTGTAATCCCTGCGAGGAAAGAAAAGGACCGGAAAGAGGGCGAAGGGGGTTCAGCTCCCGCGCGATCCCAGGCCTCGTCCGTCCTTGCGCCACCAAGACCGGACCCACTATTGGCAGTACGGGAGGCGAAAAAGGCCATCGCACCACCTCGCGTGTCAACGCAGCCCAAGCTTCCGTCTACGCCGGCTGCACTGCGATGACTGCGGGCACATGGCATCTTGTTTCCTCGTCACGTCTGCTTTTCTCGCTACTAATCATTGGAGTTTTCGAGCCGTATATGTTACGATATAGTGTACAATGTTGCTCCACCTTCCTTGGACGTCTTGATTTCACTTTTCGCGCCACGTCCTTGGTTTATTGACCTTGGTGATTCAGAGGACACGTGCATCGCCGGTCCCCCGTGGAGAGCGACACTCCGTGCTTATCTTGCTTGTCCTTTGATATATTGATATCGCCCATGTACTTATAGAGAGAGAAGGATCAGTTGTCGTGTGAGCGGGCGAACTTTAGATACAAAGATATGCCTATACTTATCGAGAACCGTGTTAGGATGCTGGAAAGTCGCTGAACAACCAACCCGTAATCGTCTCATTTAAATACAATGAACTTTGTGACAGGAAATGTTGCAATATCCTGTCAGGACGTGGGTGCGAGCAGCACAGCTACTGTATATTAAACTCTTTTATCACCTTGCTTCTCAAGGTTCCTATCGCACTCAAAGTTCAACCGGTTCCTGTCTTACCGGACAAGATGAGGTCGCTTCTTGACAAGTCGACTCGCGTGATCTCGGAGCGACGTTGAAGCGATGTCACCGATCTGATCAAGCTGTTTGACGAAAAGTTCGATCAGTCGACATGCTCAGTCCCGCCGTACACCGGCGAGGTAAAAAAAATCCACGCCGGGCACCGCCGCGTTGCGTCTTTGGGAATGTCGTCTTCTGGTCGCTCAAACAAGGAAGACGGCTGCGCCCGGAAAATAGGTGATCGAGAGATGGCCCATTGGCAATTGTGTTCGAACGGGTGACGGGGTCGCTGTCGGTTGGGTTATGTAGCATGTCGCAGGTGTCCGGGTGATACGGACGAGGTACGCTAACACGACGTTTCGTGTTCACGCCTGCGCCGCCGAGCAATTTGGGCCTCACGGCGCATACCCAGCGTCGGGGCCCGGGTACGCGTATGTTTTGGCTTATCCGTCTGAAAACGTGGCAGGTGCCATAGTTTGGGTTCGTGATGCCAATCATGCCATTGCAGGGAAAGAAGGTTGTGGACTAGGAAATTGATTGATGTCTATAGTGCAGTAGATATATTTGCAAGGTTTTCGCCGACGCCAGGCGGCATTCCCCGAGTACAGTAGTCCTCGACTGCATCTGGCATAGTAAGACTTATTCCTTTCCATTGTCGACCAGCAAGCCGCCTTGTTTGTGATAAGGACCAGTCCCTGACCGGCCCACGCAAACCATTGTAGCCACCTCAGATCGGCGGGACAAGGCTCCGAATTGCCATAATTGGTTAAACGGTCCGAGGCACCCGACCAATTGAGCTGGATCAATGCTCAACACGCGACTCGGCCACGCGCTACACGGGTGATACACAACGGATGGTTACACCATCATACGATCAGAACGGCCGTCTTCTGATCTCAAAGTTTTAGATCTGGTCTTGGGGGAGAGTCTTGGATTTGCTTTCTTGTCCTCCATGTAAGGTTAAGTGTCGGCAGCTCCCGAGTAAAAAGTTTGTCTTACGACACTGCGACAAAAGTTAGTTGATAGAACGGACTGTGCACGTGGATGTCGCCCGAACAAATCGGAATCTGAACCGAACAAGACTCAAGTACTACTCACCATTGTATTGATCCTCCCTCCTGGGTCGCCTGCGTTCAGATTGAAAAGCCGCCGCTGATCAAAGGGAACCCCAAAATCCGAATGCCGCGTCTCCCTCGATGTCGTCGTGGAAGTAATGTGGGGATCACCGGGGCGTGTTGGCAGGAGGGAGAGCCAGAGGCGACACACGGCTTAGCAATCGTGAATTATCAAGGGCGCCAAAGAGAAGCGGATACGTGGATGTTTGCTATGTCGTCCGCTTCGACGCAGAAGCGCGTGAAATGGACAAGAGACCCGTAGCAGTGGCCAGCCCTGGGCCTGATGAATCATGATGAGAGGTACTCGAGCTGACACCGTCGTGGTCCTGTGGAACAGGTGGCGACTCCTCATCGGTCACCGCTTCGTATGATCAGAACGACTGTCTTCTAATCTCCAAGATTTAGGTGACTGCGGCCACGTAGGCCCTACTACCCTTGGCGAGGAGAAAACCAGGGATCTGCCCAGCACTGCATGTCACGGTTAACGACTACATACGCATGATCATGACTCCCAGCTGTCTTCCGACCTCTGGCCAAGTTTTGGGTTCCAGTTTCCAGCTAGCAATTGCCAAAAGCAGAATGGCAGGATCAGTCCCCATCTTGGACTTTACGCTCAAAATTCCCCGCTCCCCACTTATTATCATGGAGCAATTTGCTGGTAAACCCCCCAAGGGAAGAATTTTTAGACCCGCCGGTTCATTCCATCTTCTCTGAAGGGACCAAGAATTCGAACCTCGACCAGAATGGTTTCGAGTCTCAAGCACATCCTAACTTCGTGCTGAATGTAGTATGAGGCACGAAATATGGTCCAGCAATCGTACCAGTGCAGTTGTTACGCCAGGCACTGACATGTCCGCACAGATTGCGCGACAGAACCAACCTACGTAGATATGAAGTTCGGACAAAACTCTCGGTACGGCACATCCATATGGTCCAATCTGGACAAGCCGACCGATTAGTGTCTGGACCCCAGAGGCCAGATTGTATCTAGGTTATCCTCCCATAGGCCGGGGTCCTATCTTTCTCCGCTTATTGACGTGTGTTCCCGCTTCGATCTGCCACCACGGAAGCTCTTATGGAAAGCCTCAAAATCTCGATATCTGAAACGGGTTCCCGTTTACACCCTTCCCCCGTTCCCTCCCTCCCTTGGCCGCAGCTTCGACTTCAAGCATTACGATCATGTCTAGTGAGCTTGACACCAGCCAACTCAGGTCTGAAGACTACGAGAAGGTAGACTTAAGGGAGGAGGGTGCGTTTTCTGGTGGATATCGTGGCTTGTAGATCCTAAGGAATACCGTTTCAGACGTACTCGCGAATATCGCCGACTTCGATGATCCTAACATTGATCATGAGAACGCCGTCACCGGAATACTGGGTGAGCATGGTCGTGGGGCTACACAAACGAGTGATTGAATGTGTTTGTAGAGGATGATTCACCGTATCCAGAAGTGCGATCCGCCGTGGCCAACACGGACGATCCGACCATCCCTGTGTGTAGCATCCGCGCTTGGGTAATGGGTATGCGTTTTCCTCCGACCAAAAGTGCCGATAACTAATGTCATGGATTAAGGTCTCACTTGGGCTATCGTGCTTTCTGGATTGAACCAGTTCCTTTTTTTCCGTTATCCCTCCATCAACCTATCGAGCTATGTCGCGGTTTTGATATCATTGCCGATGGGTCGTGCATGGGCCGCGGTGCGTTTGCATGCCATCTACGCAAGTTCTGGCTGATTGGCATGCAAGTAGGTAGTCCCTAATTGGCGCATTTTTGGAGTTCCTCTCAACCCTGGTCCATTCACGATCAAGGAGCATGCGCTCTTGACGATCATGGCTACCGTTGGTGCAGGCTGTACGTGTGTTGTATGTATCATTCCGCTTGGCAAGTTCTGACCGATTCTACAAACAGCGGCATATGCGGTATGCTTGGGTTGTTGTTCACGATCGCCACGTCTCATCGATGCGTTTTATCCATGCAGACGGACATCGTTGCTGTTCAGCGGGTATACTACAACCAAAGGTATAACTTTATCTGTGAGTACCACCCGTTCGACGGACGGTTTCGCGGTGTGTTCACTATCGCAATTCCCAATCATGACATCTTATCTTGCGTGTACACTGCTATCCCAATACATTCTAACTGGTCATGATTGTCCACGTACGGTGGTTCTCGTCTATCCTCCTTTCGCTGGATCGGTCCCATGGTTTTGTTGATTCGCGCCCACCCCACGCGACACTGATATATCTTACATTCACTCAATACATTGCAGATCAATGGATGCTGGTGATGTCTACGCAACTGCTTGGCTTTTCCGTCGGGGGTATTTTACGGCGGTTCCTCGTCCAACCCCCCTCAATGAGTCCGCGTCTTCACTTCTTGGGAGACATTTCGCTCACGAACGTCATCTCCGCAGTCTGGCCATCCAATCTTGTGACATGTGCCCTATTCAATACGCTTCATTCAAAGTCCTATGCTGGTATAGGTACTCGAGGAGGTATCTCGCGCGAACGCTTCTTCCTGTACGCATGGGGAGCTGGCGTGTGCTGGTACTTCGTTCCTGGGTATCTTTTCCAAGCTCTCTCCTACTTTTCCTGGGTGTGCTGGATCGTACCGGACAATATTGTTGTGAACCAGTTATTCGGGTATATGAATGGCTTGGGGATGAGTTTGATCACGTTTGATTGGGCGCAGATCACGTATATAAGTGAGTACGCTGTCGTCGGATGAGATTGATCCGCTGATCCGTGTCTTGATTGACTTTAGCTAGTCCCCTTGCAACTCCTTGGTGGGCCGAGGCTAATATTACTGTTGGCTTTGTAGTCCTCTTTTGTGTGTCTCTGATTGTTCTCTCCTGGAGTGGTTGCTTATGTGTCCACAGGGGTATTAGCTCCCATAATCCACTTTACCAACACTTGGTACGGCGCGTACTTGCCGTGGGTATTAAATCTTTGTTCCTGATGTCTGCAGCACTGACAAAATTTGTCGACAGCATGTCGACGCGTATATCCTACGACAACACCGGTAGTACCTACAACGTGTCCCGGATCATCAATGCCGACGCATCGCTCAACCTGACTGCGTACGAGCAATACAGTCCACTCTTCCTTTCGTGCGTTGTTCGATGCTTAATCTCCGATGTTTTGCTTACACCATTGTAGGACGACCTTTTCCGTATCTTACGGACTGTCGTTCGCTACCATCACTGCGACGTTGATGCACGCGTTACTCTTTTTCCGCAAACAGCTCTGGGTCCAGAGCAGGCGTTCGATGCGCGAGCAGCCTGACATCCATGCACGTTTGATGTCCAAGTATAAACAGGTCCCCGAATGGTGGTATGGGATCATCTTTGGTACGCTCGTATGCTCTAACAGGTTGTCCGACACATCCAATTCATGGTGATTATTCGACAGTGTCGATGGTGGTGTTTGGTATTATTATAATTGAAGTTTGGCGTACGGAGTTTCCAGTGTGGGCGTTCTTCCTAGCGTTGATAATTGGTGCGCGCTTTTAGACTGTTGAGGAGTTGGTGCTGACGATGCTATTCGTCGACGCAGCCTTCTTTTACGTTATACCTGTTGGAATGATTCAAGCTATTACCAACCAACAGATTGGTCTCAAGTGAGTTTGTTGATACCTTTCACCGTCACTGACCTCTCACGATTCGTAGTGTGATTACAGAGCTGATAATTGGATACGCTCTTCCTGGTCGGCCAATTGCCATGATGATGTTCAAGACGTGGGGGTACATCACAATGGCTCAAGGTACGTGTTGTTGACGAGAACGATGCCGATGCTTTTGTCTAATATCGACACAGCACTCACATTTTCCAGCGATTTCAAGCTTGGTCACTAC
This sequence comes from Boletus subgraveolens, assembly GCA_038092555.1. NCBI lineage: Eukaryota > Fungi > Basidiomycota > Agaricomycetes > Boletales > Boletaceae > Boletus > Boletus subgraveolens. Next base: position 8,731 of record JBBPQP010000807.1, read on the forward strand.
ATGAAGGTTCCTCCTCGTTCGATGTTTTGGGGTACGTCCCATCCATCTCCGTCAAGGTTCGGGATTGGATTACTGACTCGCATCAAGCCCAGGTCGTCGCCACCATGATCGCTGGGACGGTCCAACTTGGCGTACAAGCCTGGATGTTCACGAATATCCCCAACATGTGTAGCCCGACACAAAAGGATGGATTCATATGCCCGAACACGGAGGTGTTTGGTACTGCGAGCATTATCTGGGGCGTCATCGGCCCTGTGAGAATATTCTCATCCGGCCAGATCTACAGTGGTACGTTGTTTGTGTTAATATCAAGCAGGGAACGAATGGCAGGCTGACATGGACGAGGGTAGCACTTACATACTTTTTCCTCATTGGAGCGATTTGCCCGGTGGTTGCGTACTTAATCCACCGCAAATGGCCTCATAGTATGATTCGCTATGTCAAGTACTTTTCTTTCGCCTCAGTCGATTTTCCTTTGCACTGACCCTCATTATGCGTTAGCTTCCCGGTCATCTTCAGTGGTACGGGAGCTATTCCTCCGGCGAGTGCGGTGAACTATGTTCCGTGGGCGATCGTTGGCTTTATCTTCCAATACCACATTCGGAGAAAACACTTTTCATGGTGGACCAAATACAACTGTACGAGTTTGCCCCACCAGACGTATCCTGACCTTGATTTTCGTGTTCAGACGTTCTGTCCGCCGCGATGGACTCTGGTTTAGCTGTTTCGATCATCATCATCTTTTTCTCCCTTCAGTACCCTCAAAACGGGACGATCGGGTTGAACACTGTGCAATCCTGGTGGGGAAATACTGTATTTTTGAACACTGCGGATGGGAAAGGGTTGCCTTATAAGCCATTGCCTGCGAGTGGCACGTTTGGGTGAGTTTTGGTTGTTTGGCCTGTGCTGCGATGGTTGAACTCGGTCTAGCCCGACGACATGGTAGAACCGTTGAATTCTATTATGTAAAATACTGATCATATGTATTGCATGTATGTACTGGACGCACATTTGGAACGAGGATTATCTATTGAACTGTGTGTATGCTGAGTCAAGTAAGCTTAGCCGATATGATCGGCTCCTTCCCACTGGCACAGCATGCAGTCATCGACCTCGACCTCGATGAAGACAAAGGCATCCCCGTCGACGTTGCTGGCGCTCCCCTCGGAGCTCGTTGAGGCCGTCTTGATATGTTCTCGCTCTCCCCGTACGGTCGCCTCCGTCGCACAGACATGCCGGGCGTTCCACACGCTCGTATATGCCTCGCCGGACTCGCATCTCTGGCGCGAGCTCTTTCTCACTATCTGGGACGACCCTCGTCCTGCCCTCGAACATCGCAGCCTTGTGGACCCCCGCATAGACCCCGCGGCTTGGGACTGGGGAATTGAATATCGCAGACGGGTATCCGCAGATAGGTGGCTCAAAGCATGGCGCCGCAACATCTGTCTCGCCGACGACGAGACACTGTCAGGAAAGGACGCCGAAACAGACTCAGAATATCGGTACACCACCGCCCTATCAACACTCTCCGCCGTGCTGGACATCCTGTTGACCCTCCAACCCTTTCCGGCAATGCCACCGATCGCGCTGACGGTGCTCACGCCTACTACGGTCTCGCCGTACCCCACTGGGAACACCGGGTCGGGTGTGGGTGATAGGAGGGAGCGCATGACGAGTGCGCCGCCGTTACCACCCCTTCTCATCGTGCTCGCGAGTGGGATCTCTGGGTTCCAAGAGTCCCGGAGTGGCCTGCGTATGGGACGGATGGTGTATGGTCCACACACATCACGTGCGCATGGGGCGGAACGGACACTAATACCGACGCCGTCGCTCCCACCGCAGCTCGTGCGCACCCTCCTCGCTTCGCAAGCGGTTGGCGTGCGCGGGTCGCCGGCGCATGTGCCGTTATTGTCTGGGGCTGATTATTGGGGGGGTGACGCCTTGGGAGACGTGTTCCATCGGATCATTTGTATCACTGGTTTTGTGCCCATACCGCCTCCGCTCGTTTCCACTTCCACGTCTACTTCCGGGTTCGTTTCCGACCACACTCGATCTGCTTCCGTGGACATGGATGTACTGAAGAGCCGGAATGACACCAGACACGAGTTGGGGACACAGGAAGATGAAGAGGAGCACGAGGAGCACGACCACGGCCACTCGTGCGAGCAATCCATGCATCGTATCACCACGGGATTTCCTACTCCTTCGCAGCAGCACGCGAACGCACGCACTCTCGCGAGGAGGCGGGTCTATGACATGCGATACCTCCGTGGTGATCGTTTGTGGGGACCGTTCCAGCTTGTGACGAGGGAGTCTCTCGGTACACGTCCTGGAGCCACCAGAGTGGATGTCGATAGGAAGGGTAAACCTCAGAATGTGGGCAAGCGTGCTGGTACGAGCGGTGTCGCGTCAGGACGTGGTGGGGCGCGTCGTCTAGGTACGCTTGCGTGGACCATCGGTGTGGATATCGAACCCGACAATTTTGATTCCACGTCAGACGATAGCGAGGACGAAGAATGGCGCGACCCGGCAGACACCGGTAAAGAGCCTTCCTCTTATTCCAAGAGTGGGGACCGTGCGCGCGAGCAAACCCATGGTGGCGAAGACGCAACGGTGGACGCTGATCCCGATGCGGAGATAGAACAGAGAGAACCCGAACATCCACTCATTTCCCTCATCCTTGCCACTACTGTTGATGACACGGAACCGACCACCAGTACCGCATCAACGTCCTCGCCCCGCAGGACTCGCCGCTCTAACCCCCGTCTACCGCCGAATTGCTTGGTCTCCCCGCACGAGATCAAGCCTCAGCATCTCAGACCCGATTATGCGTACCTCGCAAGCGTGCGGATCGTCGTGGAAGCGAATCTGAGGGAGTTACATAGAGCGGAGCTCAGTGACGATGCTGAGGCACCCGCGTCCGAGGTCAGGGCTGGAGAGATAGGCATGTTTTGGGAAGACGAGGACGAGATTTTGAGAGGGCTGGCTGGGTCTTCTGAACCGGGTGCGCCATCTACTTTTTACTCGTATCTCTCGGGCCTGTCGAGACGATACTCATGTAAGACCGACTTTTTATAGCGTCCTCTGCGTCCCACGCTTTGTCCTCACCTACTACAACACCGAGTGGCACCCCCGCGACCGATACCAGTCCCCCAACTTTTGATCTCGCGGATATACTCTCCCGGTTCCAAGATCTCGAGGTTGCGAGGTTAGGTAGTGCGTGCGGATACTGGAGCGGATGGATCGAGCGACAGCAGTCTGCGATGAGAAACATTGGTCGGGATGTGGACGCGTTATCGTCGTCATCAGAGGGCGATATCGGAGCGAGGAAGCCAAAGATCGTGGTATCGCGGGATCAGCTTGAGAAGCCGATCAAAGGTGGGACCACCAGTACTGATGAGAAAGGGAAAAGGAAGGCATCTTCCGCAGCACCTCCACTTGACGGTGAACTCGGAGATTGGGAGATTGGCTCCGAGGGTGAGGCGTGTGAGGGGTGGGATTGGGCAGGTGTTGCTGGGGTTTGGAGGTGAGTTATCCAAATATATTTTTGTGTTTCGGTCGTTGCCACTATGGATGCGGATCGTTCGTGTTCCCAAATGGAGTGTCGCCATATGTCGTGGTGCACGTTCCATCATTTGCGCCGGTACTCGTGTCAGTGTGTTACAATCTGGTTTCACGCCACGCTCGACATCAAGCTGCACACTTGTGGATGTATGCGTTGATTGACGGTAATGAACTGACAACGTTCTTTCCCTTGCCTCGCAGACGTTGCGTGTGTTGGATGGATTACAGGGAATTATTATGTGAGTGTTGCTTCCTCGATCCAGATCTCGAGACTCTTCTTGCGTGCTACTGTATTTATATGATACGATTAATTGGCGTTTTGGTTGATCATTCAATTGGCACGGACATATTCCATGTATTCCCAACTTCATTACGGGTGTTATTGTGGGCATGTCACGGGATACTAACACATTTCGATCGTTTGCCATAAACAGTCTTCAACGTATGTACCAATCCCTCTCTTCTCGACCGTTCCTGACTACATCTTGTATAGCTCGACTCGACCAAGTTCCTCACCCTTGATGCAGAAGAAGCGTGTCGTATCATTCCCATGGAACTTCGGGTAACTGGGTACACACGTGCGGGACTGATGCCAGTCCACGACACTGAACCCACACGCGATAGTATCAACGCATTCCCTACCGATAAACGCTCCAAGACAAACATCCACACAGGCTATTTCCGCCCTCCACCAGTCATCCATTTCTCTGGTGCTTCAATCGGTTCCGATCGTAACTCGGACGACAGACGGACAGTCACAGGAAGCGTTCAGCTCATTGGAGGGGGTGAAGTGAGATGGCAGATGGTGAGTCACGTTTTTGTTCTCGTTCCTCACGCCATCGTTCGTTTCTACCATACCCTACACTACGTTCTGCCGTCCATGGTTCGCACGTGAATGATGTGACATCTGACTCCAGGACACATACACACAGGAATCAACCTTGCCGGGAACGTCGAAACCGGAGTGGTCGAGCGAGGCGGTGCAAGTTGGTGGGATCGGGAGTGCAGTTGGGGTCCTCGGGATGTGGACTGGAGCGGGACATGAGAGAGCTGATCCGCTCGGTGAGTGATTCTCGGAAGGGTGGTCTGTCGTTTTTGAGGTGCTGAGTGAATTGTTGCAGGTCCATTCTGGGCATGGAAGGTTGCGTGATTCCGATTTGCAGGATTCAGGAAAGTAGAAAGATGGATCGGCATGGCAGCTAGGGATACGTGGATGTTAAATGAATCAATTGGCAACTGGGTGGGCCGCCTTTTAACCCAGGAGAGACGTTTCACATGGGAGGCAAAGGCCATCATTCCCCGACCTGCTATACAGGTGTTTTACCTTTTTTTTTCATGACCAAGTGACTTTGAAGTCCGAACTCCTTATTACATATTGTGTACGCCCAAATACTTAGTACTAAGCGCTAAGCAAGAAGTAAAGTTGAGGCGCAATTGACGAGGAGTTGCCAGACAAGGAGGTAGGCGTTCAGAATACTCCTGCCCCCACAGCCAATGCTCGAGCGCCATAGGTAACGAATTCAACTGGAATGCGCAAATCGTTACATGAGTTGTTAATGCGAAAACAAGGATAGTACATTGATACAAGGGATGAAAAAAAAAAAAAACATGGTCAGCAAGCGAAGGCATCTTTCAACCAGTGATGAAGTTGCAACTCCTTTGCGGACGGTCTGGCCCCAGGGTCGAGGTGAATACAAGCACGTATGAACTCAGCGGCTGACTGTACTTCATCTTCCGGTAAAATCTTATAGTTCCTGAGTGCATTCTCGATGCTGGAGGGATAGAGATCCTCTCGCTTGAACCGGAGAAGCTCACCTATCAGTGATTCATCAGTGGTCAGCTTATACTTCAATGACAACTGCTCGCACCGCTATCGTCGAAGTATTCTTTCCGAAGTTGGGCATGTTCGAGTATGGCAGGGACAAAAGACTCGCCAGTCAATTCCAACATCTTCGCTAGATGATCATCCTCTAGGCTCCATTCGTCCCCGCCGTCTTCTGGATGAAAGAGCCAGTGGCCGGCGAGCAGCTCAAAAGTCTTGGGTAGAGAGAGTAGTCGATCAGTATGCGACCAGGTGTGGACATTAAACGCACAATACATCCGATCGACCATATGTCAAGTTTGGGTCCAAAAGACGATTTCAGAATAACTTCCGGGGCCCGCAGTGAACGGGCAGAAAAATCATCGACTGTTGGCTGCTTCCCTGCCCATTGTCCTAAGACGGGGCGACTTCGTAATGAACCCGAACACCAGATACAACTTCGTACCTTGACCCAAGTCGACAAGTTTCATCAAGATCGCTTCCGCGTCATGGCGTGTTGACTCCGGTGTGAACATGTGTGGAATGGGCTGGCTTCGCAGGATCGGCCAGGGCTTTCCGTTGATGTTGATCTCACCTTCGATTTTGACATCCTCTGTGGAAAGAAACTTTTGCACACGTTCGTCAGAGATCCCTCCGAAAAGAATGTTGTCGGGCTTGATATCTATGCATGGTGAGATGTGTAACAGATGCTCAAGTCGATAAACTCACCAGTGTGTATGATGCCAAGGTCATGTAATTGCTCGAGCCCCTCAAGGACGAGAGCTATGATGTTCTTCACCCAGAAAGGAGGGAGAGCCTTTTTCGGAAACTGGCGACGAAAGGAAGAGACATCCGTGGAAAGCAAGTCCATGACGAAACACAAGTGTCGCCCGAGTGGACCATCGACGAAGAAATCATCCCTGAGGACGGGGAGGGAGTTTATGTCGTCGCAATCCTGAATGGCTTTAAGAAACTGAAGCTCCTGGATCTGACCTGCGGCGTGGCGGGAGGTGCCTTCAAGAGTGAGGATCTTTGCTGCGAGGTATTTCCCTGACCTATACGATTGACTAAGTGAATTACTCCAAGGGCCACCGTTTGGGGTCGCACTCTATTTCAGCATCTTCGACGAGATACGTTGCGGAGAAGACGCCTTCCCCTAGCTTCCGTCGAACTGTGTATCGGTCATTTTTAAGGCCGAAACCGGGGTACACAGGGAGGTGAGCCTCTCTAGGGGTGTGATTAGCCATGGAAAGATGCACGAACTGGCGTGGCTGAGATTTGCGGTGACGGAGAAACAGCGAACGGACAGACAGCCTGAGCCCGCCGCGGTGAAGGCTACCAGTAACACTATAAATCATCCTGTACAGCCGCCAGGAAAAACTCCGATCGCTATATTAATGGACTCCAATTAGTAAAATCTTCGCAGACCAAGAAAATAGGTATTACAGTAGGTAAATATTCCGTAGTAAAAAACAATAAAGATTTAGGATTATTACATTTAAAGTTCCGTGAAAAACTCGGGAGTTTTTGACAACCCCTATTTTTTGGACAATTTCAGAAAGAGTCGGCAGTACTAACGCTGCTCGAGCGATATGATACTCCTTGTCCGTCTGCAAATCCGCTTTATCATCAAGGCGAAATGTAGGAGATATCTATGTGACCCCGTCTTCCTCGGCTGGTGTGATGATTCAGATCCCTGCTTGCCGAGAGGGACCACCTGATATTCTCTCAAGTTAGCAGTGCAAGGAGCCTCAAACGAGTATCTGTACATTCCGAGCCGGAGCAGGACTCGACCCCGAAGATCGAAACTCAATATTGGTTTGTTGCTCTCGAGACCGATGCACAAAGTCCGGTCCAGCAGTTCGTGTCTTCCACCCATCAAAAGCCAGTCCAAACTGTTCACCCAATGCCCAGATCACTAACAGGCAGCTGTAGAGGATGATCAGACAAGAGTACCCGTGAGCGGACAAGCAAGTTCGAAACCCAGTTGGGGTAAGAGATTCAGGGTGCCGGTATATAGTGTCATAGGCGGGCATCAGGCTGCGGAGTCATCACTGAGACTACGGACATCCTGCGCCCGTCATGTGGCGTCCTGCAGGCGCAGATCAAGCTGCGGACATCGGGCTGGGGGTATCATGCGGGCGTCCTACAGGCGCCGATTTGAGATTCAGGGATGTCTGTCACTTGGAGCGGTGCTTCGAGCTCCTTCTGGAAGCTAGTCTGGAATCCAGCCCGTCTATGAGGCTGCCGTCGACCCGACGAGGCTGACCGTCGATACGGGCTGGGTCCCAGACTATCCGGAAGCGCATGTGCAGGTTTTGTTCCATATTTGAGTGTTTTACCCGTGTTTCAGCTTTCAAGACTATTGTCGAATATTCCCTTGGTCGTATACCTTTCTACACTAATATACAGTTGCTAACAGCGGGAAAAACTCAGACAATAGAATGAGTTATTAAGTAACTGACTGATTCATCATAGATAGCGGTCTGGCTTAATTTTGTATTGAGCCCCAGACACAACACATAGCCAAGAATTACTTTGCGTGCAGTTAATGCACTCTGATATCCTGTCACAAAATTTTCCCACCACATGAAGTAGACGGAAGTACCTTCATCATGTAAGTGAATGATCGTGCTCCCCCACATCAAGAACATGTCTATAGAAGTAAAGTTTACTGGTCCAGCTGCAGCCGAGATCAAGACATTGTCGGCCGACGACTTCGGCGGGGAAGTAAGATAAACAGACAAGGATTCGACCATGACCTTGGAAAAAGGTTATAATTTTCCGCTCTTTGAGTGACCGAGTCGTCGATGCACAAAGTCTCACCCAAAAATGTTAAAACCTGTCTGGATTGTTCATTCAGTGCCCCAATTTCACTTCCAGTCCAATAAAGTAGGTTGACCTTCAAATAATGGGAACAGATTGGATGTGGATGTGCCCAGGTCACTAACAGGCCTAGGTAGCCGCAGATCACACAGGAGTATACCCGTGAGCGGGTAAGCAGGTTTTGAAACTCAGTTGGGGTAAGGGATGGAGGGAGCCGGTATATAGTGTCATAGGCGGGCCGCATCAGGCTGCGGACTCGTCAAGCTACGGGCATCATGTGGGCATCCTGCAGG
>JBBPQP010000808.1:0-17198 GCA_038092555.1 Boletus subgraveolens
CTGTGAAGGACTTGTTGGCAGTTGCACCAGAAATCCAGAAGCAATTCCATGACCTCACAACTGTCAAATGTGTCATGCAGGGTTCTTCAACCCTGACTGTGCAGGTCAACAAACTTGCAGGTCTTGATCTGTCTTCTGTTGCTTGGGAATATGGTGATCATATCCTTCGGAACAAGGATGGACTAATCATCTCCCATCACAGCCTTTCTCTTAGGGCCATCAAGGTCACATTAGGGAGTTCAGGATGTACCATCATGAGTGTTCTGGATTCCACATCCAAGATCATTACTATGCCCAAGTGTGTGTGGGAGGGACTTGGACTGCTGGTCTGGTTTGACCACATGATGAAGATGTTGTTAGCAAACACTAGTGTTGATATGACAATCGGTGTTCTCAAGAACCTGGTCATTGACCTCAGTGCAGGAGAGGTCATGGTGCAAGCATAGATCTTGGCACATGCCAACTTTGACCTCCTCCTCAGATGCCCATTCCATTGTCTTATGAGCGCTATGGCTAACAACTTTCCAGATGGCTCTCAGACCATCACCCTTCATGATCCTAACACAGGAAAGCAGTACACCATGCCAACCCATGCCTGGTCTGAAGGGTACCCTTGTTGCCAAGAAAAAAAACAGTGCAACAGCCATCAGTCCATAGTAGAGATGGGTTTTTAGACATTGATGATCTGCCTACTGGTCGGGGAGAGTCCAATATTTCTTCTGTCTCATCCACTTTGATTCCTTTTGCATCACCTTCCTACCAATATTATGTTTCAAGTCTTTTCTTTTCTTCTTTATATACTTGTCTTCTCCCACTCTCTATTGGACCTATTCCTCCTTCTCTGGACTACCCATTCCTGTCTGCTACTCAGTCCATGTTGACTCCTGATGCACTTTCTGCACTTTCTTCTGTTTATTCTTATGATTCCTCTTTACACTCGCTTGCTTACAAGCCAGTTGCTAAAAAGGTTTGTTCAGTGGTGGCTCCTATTGACAAGGAGTTTCACATCACTTGAATCCTTCCAGATGATTCACTCACTGGATTGAAACCTCTTCCTTCATGTCCTCCAGACTTTATTCCTGATATCTGTTTCACCCAGGAATACACTGACAAATTAGATCTTGACCCTGCCAACTGGCTTTGGCCAGAAGAGGTTAAGCTTATTCATTGGTTAATCTGAGACCACAAAATGGCTTTTGCTTGGATTCCGACTGAGCGAGGTTGTCTCAATGAATGCTACTTTCTACCTGTCAAGATCCCCATCATTCCTCATATGCCATGGCCACTTCGTAATATTCTGGTTCCTCCATCTATGTGGGTGGAAGCTATTCAGATCATCAAGGACTAGATTGTGTCTGATGTCTATGAACCCTCCACAGCTTCTTATTAGTCTCGCTGGTTCTGCATTGTCAAGTAGGATGGAAAGACACTTCATCTGGTCCATGACTTGCAACCACTCAATGGTGTCACTATCCATGACTCATCCATGCCACCTTTCATTGAGCACTTTGCTGAATCCTTTGCTGGATTTGCAGTATATGGGATGATGGACTTGTTTGCCAGATATGACCAACAACCACTTCATCTGGAATCTCACAACCTCACCACCTTTAATAGTCTGCTGGGTCCACATCACCTCACAACAGTTCCCATGGGTTATACCAATGCAGTACAAATCTATTAGGCCAACATGTCATTCATCCTACAAGACAAGATCCCCCACTACACTTATCCATTCATCAACAACCTTCCTGTCAAATCTGTGACCACTCATTACCAATCACTGGATGGTACCTATGAGATGATTCCAGATAATCCTGGAATTTGTCAATTTATTTCGGAACATCTCATTGTGGTCAACCGTATCCTTCAATGTCTGCAAAACATCACTGCCACAGTATCCACCAAGAAGTTCGTTCTGGCTGCACTGGATGTGACTGTGGTCAAACACAAGTGTACCTTTGAAGATTGCATTCCCCATGAGACAAAGGTGCAGAAGATTAGGAATTGGCCTAAGTGCCAGAACCTACTCATGTTTACAGGTTCCTTGGAGTATGTGGCATACTACATATTTTTATTTGCAATTTTGCTTCTATTGCTCATCCTTTGGTTGACCTAACTTGTAAAGGGATTCCCTTCGAATGGGGGGAATTTCAACAAGTTACTATGCAGAGTCTGAAGGAAGTGATCTGCAATTTCCAAGCACTCCACTATCTAGACTACAAGTCCAGATGCAAGGTTATCCTGGCTGTCGACACATCTGTGATCACAGTCAGATACATTCCCTCTCAGGAAGAAGATAATGGAAAGCACTACCCAAACCACTTTGATTCCCTCAGCCTAACTGAGGTGGAGAGTTGTTACTTTCAAGCCAAACTTGAGCTTTATGGACTATTCCACATCTTGTGAGCAGTCCATATATTTGTTTTCAGACTATCCAATTTTATGGTAGAAATGGACACAAAGTACATCAAGGGGATGATTAACAATCCTGACCTTCAGCCCAATGCGACCATTAATAGGTGGATCATGGGCATTCTTTTATTCAACTTTTGTCTTGTTCACATTCCTGTTATCTGCCATACTGGGGCAGATGGCCTTTCTCATTGACCACTGTCTAAGGAGGATCCCCTTGATGAGGATGGCTTCGAGGACTGGCTGGACAATGTTTATTCTTTTTCGATTTCTTTATTGAATGATCACTTTCCTCTCACTATTCACAGTGCTCACCTTCCTAGGCAATCTGCCATCATCATTCCCTTCTTTCATATACTATTCACCTTGCTTCAATCTGATCCTGACTCTTGGGAAGGTGATCCAGTGCTTTCTCACTCAGCAAAGGCTATTACAAAAAAGGCATGGATCACCCAAATCTGTGACTTTCTTGACACTCAACTCCATCCACCTGACCTTTCTGACAGGAAGTTTACCTCCTTTGTTAATGTGGCAGCTTGATTCTTCATCCTCAATGGATCTCTGTACCATTAGGAACTGCATGGTTGCCATCAGCTAGTTGTACCAGTTGAATGCCATTATGGACTCATCAGAGAGGCTTATGACAACCTTGGGCACAAAGGTGTCTTCTCAGTCTGGACATGTTTGCTCTTGTACTTCTGGTGGCCTATGTTGGTTGAAGACATTAAATGGTATATTTGAACCTGTTACAAGTGTCAAATCTGCCAAGCCCAGAAGCTGCATGTTCCATCTACCGTTCCAATGGTGGGCAGACTGTTTCAAAAAGTTCATATTGACACTATGCTGATGCCACAATCCGGTGGATATCACTACATTGTCCAAGCACAGTGTGCTCTCACAGTGTATCCTGAATGGTGAATGCTGTGATCTGAGAATGTGTCTGCCATTGTATCTTTCATTTTCAAGGAAATTCTTTGTTGTTGGGGAGCTGTATCTGAGCTCATGACTGACAATGGATCCACTTTTGTGCAGGCCCTAGATATCCTGGTGAACTGGTATGGCATCTGCCATATTCAGATCTCTCCCTACAATTCACAGGCGAATGGCATGGTTGAGTGGCATCACTACAATGTCTGGGAGGCCATCATCAAAAGTACTCTGGGAGGGGAGGTTCACTAGCCTTCGACAGCTCACTCCATTTTCTGGGCAGAGTAAGTTACGATCCTGAAATTGACAAGTTTCTTGCCATACTTTATGGTACATGGCATTGAACCACTTTTTTCTTTTGAACTATCTGAAGCCACATTCTTAGTTCCTACACTTACATCTGACAACATTTCTAGATCTGCCCTGATTGCTTGGCAAGCTTGCCAGCTCCAAAAGTGTCAGGAGAATATAGATGCTATCAAGGAATACATATTCTTGTCTTGGTTTGCATCCATCAAGCAGTTTGAGGCACAGTTCAAGAATCAGATACACAACTATGACTTTCAACATGGCAACCTTGTCTTAGTCTGGAACTCCCAGATTGAGAAGGAGTTGAACCAGAAAACAAAGCCATGCTATCTCAGTCTGATGGTAGTCCTTCACAGGACTACTGGAGGATTGTACCTGCTAGCTGAGTTGGATGGCACCATCTCAAGACTTCAGTATGTAGCCTTTCAGTTGTTACCCTACCACCCACACAAGAAGATCTCCATCCCAGTTACTAATTTGACCAGATTGGACAATCAAGACCTAGATGAATACAACACCAAGAAAGATATGGAGCATGATGATGACAATGATGCCATGGACTAGTCTTCTTCAATATCCACTCCACTTCACTATCTGACACTATATCCACTACATATCTGTTTTACCCCAGGTTTAGTCCAGTGTCTCTTTTTCTATCCTGGGTTTCAACCAAAGTATCTAAACAACACATGACATTGCTAAAGACAACAGACAATTACATGATATGTATACTCAGACATTTTCATTTTCTCTCATTTCTCATATTCTTGGACTAAAAAAACAAAACAGAATAAAAACAAAAAGTCATTCCCTTCTTTCCACATCTCAACAAACTTACTACTTAAATTGTATGCTTCAAACACACAATGAGACTGTGCCCATTTGTCCACTTTCATTCTTTTCCATCTGGTGTAATCCAGTATCCACTTTTTGGGATCAATGTAGGTATAGATGCACAATGGTGGTCAATGAAGACAAGTTGAGCAGAACTTGCACCTGGTCTTTTCTTATCATTCACTTTGATTGGTCTTATATTTCAATACTTACTTGTTTTTTTCTGATCACTCAGGTGTCAGAACAGGCAAGCATGCACATAGCCGCTTGTCGGACCGTGCCCCTACATTCTATGAACCATATATGTATGCTCTACATTCTCTGTTCCTATGCTACGACATTTATAGTGTACTCACTTGTTCTCTTTTGTTCTTGACCCTTAGTATTGTAGTCTAACCATTTACAGTTGAATATTTAAAGCCAAACATATATAGTCTCTAGCTTGTCAGTACTCCCCTCAGTCCATTGCCCGCACACAACTGAGGTGAGCTCTTAATACTGTAGTTCCTCTAATCATGCTCACTTTGTACTTAGTTACTTTATTAGGTGAATATACAACAGTCCGTTGCCTGCACATAACTGAGTTACTTTATCATCAGGCTCCTTGGATTGGACATGGATTGGACATGATCAGATTGCTACATGATGATACAATGATACAAAGAGGACTACCTGCTACATGATGGACACCCCCCCTACATCATCCCCAATGTGGCCTTGATCAAGTTGAGTTCACTCATCTGCCCAGCAACTTGCACCTTCAAGTCCGCCATTGCTGCCTCTGCAGCCTTGATGTGGGACTGGGTGTACTGAATTTTCCCCTCCAGCCATTTGACAGTGTGTATGCCAGTGTTGAGGACCAGTTTTGTGATAGGAGGCATGAAGATTCCCCTTATGATGGGATACTCTGGTGTCCCTTTGGCATTGTTATTGTTGTTGTCAAGGATGATCAGATCGGTGGCGGGGAATGGATGCTGCATGCAACCATGCATCAGATGAGCTGAGTAGCGAGTTAGATCAGTGTAGGACTAACAATTTGGTTCACGCACCTGGGGCCTTACTCTTCTTATCAACCACCACCTGTATCTTTTCCACCTTCTTCTGCCCCTTTCCATGCCTGAGCAACTTGTCACACTTTGCCTTCAATTGCATACATCATGTGCATGTCCTATCTTCAGCCCCTTTGTACACCTTCTTCCTCTGGGCACAGGTACTGCATAATACCTTGTGCATTATCACCAGTGGACTAGTCACTGCCCTCTTGGTTGGACAGATCTCCTCCACCTCCACCTCATCCTTCTTGTCCTCCTTGTCTTCATCCTAAACATCTTGCTGTCACTATCACATATGTCAATAAACTCATTTCAAATCAATCTGTAACTTATCTTTCCCTGGGCAATTGCCTTGGAAATGAATGGTCTGGATGTGTTGAGGTCCAAAGATGATGGAGCCTGACTGACCTCTGATGGCTGCTGCTCTTCAATCCCACACTCCCTCATCTTTAGCAGGCAGGAGTGGGCATGTGCCTAGCAAGTTGGTTAGTAGAGAGATCAAGCAAACATAACAGGTACACACCAGACATCAATTCCATTTGACCACCCACATTTCTTGCTCCTCTTGCAACTCCTCCTTGTTGTCCAGCATCATCATCATGGTGTTGAAAACAAGCTCATTGGCAGATCACAATTGCTTGCACAAAAGCTCTTGTGGACTGTTGGCAATGGCAGGCATGGCAAAAGCAAGGAGTTCATTAAAAGTGGATATGGGAGATAATAGAAAAGAAAGAGATGGCGGATGTGGTTGAAGAATGATGAAGAAGGTTTAGCCAACAACTAACAATTTTATACAGATCTCACCATTGTTCTAGCCAACATGGACTTTCCCACAGTCACATGGTCTGACTGGGAACAGTCAGTATCAAAGACCCCCTCCGATGTAGAAGCCTCTAGCTCTCTACAGTTACATCCTGTCCTTTCCCCTTCGTTTAGACATCCTTCAAGTGATCTCCATTGTGTTCTGTGTCCTCTATGTCCAGTCTGAGGTAAGTCAAGCCTTTATTTTTCTATCCAGTACAGTATCACCTATTTGTACCATCTATCCACTGTCCAAGTTATACCGGATACTATGTATATGGTCTGGTATCATTTTCAATTCACCATCTTGTTTCTTGTTTCTTTTTTTTTAATAGTTCCTTCTACTTCTCCCTACATTCCTTCCTTACTTCTATTACAATTAGCCACTGCCATCTCCAGATCCTTATAGTATGCTTCTCTGATAACCTAGTTACCAAAGTCTTGGGAATGCCCAGACTATAAAAAGTTTGTATCTAGATCTGAATGATCATCTCTGTTCACTCTTAATTTTCTCACTACAGTTCCCCTCATTGTTGTCATTGTTGGTCCTTGTCCTTGATCGACTCCCTTCCTTGTCCTAGTATCTGGTCCTCATCTTTGACTGGATAGTTCTTATTATTGTCTATCTGACCCTTGTCCTAGGTCAAACTGCTCATTGTTTTACTCAATCTGCTTTGGATTTCATGTTCCCTCATCATTGTGTACCTGGGACTATTCTGGATACTCTATTCTGCTGTGGTCAGTTGTAGCTAACCCTTCTCCTCTAACTTCCCTCCTATAGGACCCCCTTGGAACAAGTGTACTCGCCCCTTCTACATTAACCTTTACAAGGTCTTTGATCTTGTTACTTGTTTTATAATGTGAGGTACAGGTGAGTGATATAAAGGGATATGCATCACCTATTAGGAGAAGGTGGTGTAGGAGGCAGCATTAGTGTGAGTCTATACAAGTCAAAGAGAGAATGAGTCATAAAGGAAAAAGAAGAGCCTCAGAGATGATGGAGGCAGTACCCAGAGGCAATGGGAGGAAGTTCCTAAAGGCAATATGGAGGCCCTATCCCTCGAAGAGGGATTCATCTAGCAGGTCCACCCAGGTGTTAGGGGGAATGTGGTAGTCTTGGAGATCTGAGAAGATCTCTGAGAAAAGAGAGGATCCAGGATGGTCCAAGTGGGAGGGTGGCAAGAAAGATGACAAAGGAAGATGAGATGGGAGATGAGGAGGGTGAGGAGAAGGAAATAAATAGGGAGTCTCCTCAACTGTAACACTCAAGCCATGTGCAGTCTGAGTTCAGTGGCAAAATGTTTGACTTTGGGCAATATAAGGGCTTTCATAAAGGTGTTTGCAACCATGTCATTGGTAGGACAGAAGATTAGGTGAAGCTTTCCTTCATTGATGATCCATCAAATGAAATGGAAATGAATGTTGATATGTTTGGTACACACATGGTGTTGGTGGTCTTTGGTGAGAGCAATAGCCAATTGGTTGTTAGAGAATAATATGGTTAAAGAAGTGAGGGAAGTGAAAAGCTCTGCAATGAGAAAACAGAGCCAAAGAGCTTCCTTGGTGGTGTGAGTGGCAGCAACATACTCATTCTCAGTGGTGGAAAGTGAAACAATTTCTTGCTTCTTTGAGCTCTAGGACACTGCTTCTTTGTTGATCAGGAAAGCATATCCTGAAACAGCTCTATAATCTTCCACCATACTCCCATCCACATCAGTATATCTCATCAAAGGCTTGGTGATGCCATCATAGGATAGTTGTAAGTCCTTTGTGCCAATGAGGTACCAGTAGATGTGACAAATGGCATCCCAATGGGGCATACCAGGATTGCTAGAAAAGTGAAAGATGGTAGTGATGGGATATGAGAGATCAGGATGGGTACCAAGTGCAGCATACATCAGTGAGCCAACAGCCTTGTGATAAGGAATGTGCTGCATAGCAGTGTACTTGGTGCCAGTGGATGGGGACTGGTTGGAGGTAAGTTTGATATGTACAATGACTCCAAAAAGCATTACAATAACTAACCCCAGACCAGGGTGCACAATGCCCCACAATCACGTATGGGAATCTTACTTTGCTTTGGTAAAACCAAACAAAGTACAAACCCTTGGCTACAAAACAGTTCCTAAGTCATGTGATTTGGCCCAGGAGTTGCAAAGATATGTCAGTTTTAAAACAGCAACACCATTGTAACAGTTTTTGCTGTAAGATACTGCATCTCAACCATATGAGAGGTTATTTGCTCTTATTTGGTGCTACAAACCCAGATATACATATAAACATAATGTCTGAGTCTGAAAACATTCCCATGCCTCTTTACTCTCTACCACTATCATCATGTGATCTCTCTCTGCTACTCAAGAGAATATCATTCTCTCTCAGCTTGATTCTGGTCATTCCATCTGCTCCATTGCATCTAGCACTGGTGTCAGCACTGCCACTATATCCAGACTTTGTTCCAAGAAGCATTCTGACCTTCAAAAGTCTGTTGGAGGTCACCCAGCAAAGCTTTCCCCTGCCAATATCTATTATACTATCCACCTTATCTCTTCTTATAAGACAGAGAATGCTGTTCAGGTGACCAAAACACTCTCCAATGTCATTAACCAGCCTCTTCACCCTAACACCATTCATCACCACTTGAAAAAGTCTGGGATGAAGGCTGTAGTCAAGTTCAAATGCCCTCTACTATCTGCTAAATATTGCAAGGCTCACTTGGACTTTGCTATTGCTCACAAGGATTGGATTATAGAGGACTGGAAGAAGGTTATATGGTCTAATGAGACCAAAATAAACTTCCTAGGCTCAGATGGGAGGAAATGGCTGTGGAAAAAGCCAGGTGAGGGGCTCAGTGACAGACTAGTGCAAGGTACTGTCAAATTTGGAGAAGGTTCTGTAATGGTATGGGGGTGTATGACTTGGCAGGGAGTTGACTATGCTGCCAAGATTGATGATAGGATGGATGGAGATCTTTACCTTCAGATTTTGAAGGATGAACTGCTGGATACTCTGCAGTATTATGGTCTCAATCCATTTGATATTATCTTTCAGCAAGACAATAACCCCAAGCACACCTGTAGAAAGGTGAAGGAGTGGCTAGAGGAGCAGGATTTTGAGACCATGGTGTGGCCTGCACAGTCTCCTGACCTAAACCCCATTGAATATCTCTGGGGTTACCTCAAGAGAAGGCTGGCAGAGTTTAAACACCCTCCTAATGGGATTCTTCAGTTATGGGAGAGAATTTAGGAGGTATGGGAGGGGATACCAGTTGAGGAGTGTCAAAAGTTGATTGAAAGCATGCCAAGGAGGGTTCAGGCTATGGTTAAAGCCAAAGGAGAATATACCAAGTACTAATATATACCAAATATCCCCAATATTACAAAAGTCCAAAAACTGTTACAATAGTGTTGCTGTTTTAAAACTGTCATATCTTTGCAACACCTGGGCCAAATCACATGACTTAGGGACCGCTTTGTAGCCAAGGGTTTGTACTTTGTTTGGTTTCACCAAAGCAAAGTGAGATTCCCATGGGTGATTGCAGCGCACTGCATGCCCTGGATTGGGGTTAATTATTGTAACACTTTTTGGAGTCACTGTACCTGACTTGTAAATACTCCATTGCAAGCCTGTCAAGAATCTCAATGTATTTGTCCTTGCCTCCTCCATGGACTAGACTATTTTTATTCTTGCCCTCTGTTCACCCTGTTGGAATTGTAGTATTCAACTTCATATCTTTATGTTCTACATCCACAGTATCCTTGTTATTTACTGTTTACTATATGCTTATGATTTCTAGACCATTTCTGAGTCTTTCCAGATGACTTCCAGACTTTTATGTCACATGGTTCTATATAGATCATATCTGTTATACTCTTCACTCTGATGTCTAGATCATGACATCATGCCCTATACCCAGGTATCAGGGTATATACAGGTGATATAGGGTGATATAGGGTTTATACCTTATTTGTGACATGATATTCTAGCCTCTACCATATGGTCTATCTACAGTATTATATGCTCTTATCTATAGGGCATAGGGCTTTACCTTATAGGAGTTGCATAGAACTCCATTTTAGCTCCTCTTTAACCTTATATAAAACAGTACTTATACAGGACCTTCTTTCCCTTGTACTATAGGATTTTATTTTCTTATTGAGGATATTGGAGTTTGTACTATAGTAGCTCAATATGAGTCTACTTTGTTCTTCACTTATACATGGCTTTGTGTTAGATCTTCATATCTATGTATGACCTCTGTCCTCATCAGGACTTATCATCCTTAACACTCACTCCTTACCTCCTCACACACCTCTATCTGTCCTATCTATAGAGATAGTGACTAAAGGTAATGCACAAGCATCTCCTTGCTGCTATGCCCTTCCTACTTGTCTAGTAAGTAGCTTCTACTTGACATTGTCACTTCCACATACTGTCACGGCCTCTGCCTAGGAATGTGTATAGTTCCAATATGCCCTTGCTCACTAACACAGCTGGAATGCTATTACACTATACAGTCTATACCACACCATTCTGTCAGGTCTACACAATGCTGCACCAACCTGTTCCCTAACTGCCAATGCCAATGCCATCTTGCCCTTGCCAGTGGGATCATGCATCTCTGGAATTTCCAAAACATCAAGAATGCTGCCACAAGCAGCAAAACATGGGATGGTACCCCAAAAAAGGCTCTGAGCATTAATTGGGTAGGTAAGGTTGTTGATGCCAGTGGGAAAGGTGGTGTCAAGATACTTATGGTGGATTAGTCAAAGGAATCAGATTTTGACCAAGTGAAATATTGGTTGTGGATCCAGTCAGATTTTCTGGAGAGGGTACAGTGGGTGTAACACATATCTTGATGTGTTTTCCATTGAGATGTGGAGATATAACAAATGAAAACCAAGGGGAGAGAGAGAGAAAGTAACCATTGAATGAAAACATTGTGAATTCACATGCAAACACTCAGAGATAGATATACAGTATTGATACTCTGAATAATAATTATGCATACTTCCCACCATGACTGGAAAGCATGAGAACACAATGTGCACCCACTGGCCTGCATGTAGCATTTGTGGAATCCCCATCCAACAACTTAGAATTGTACTTATGAGAAGTGTCTACCCATGGTAAACTCCATCCAGGGGCTCATTGAAAGGATTCATCTAGTGTTGAAGAGACTTGACAGATTTTATGTGAGTTTACTTTTTAGGATTGAATCCAAAACAGGATGGTAGTCATCACTTCATCCAAAATAGGCAGGATTCTGCCCAAATTTGGATTTAATATGTGACATGTGTGACCTAATCCAAGAGTTCTCAGGTAAAAATCTTCAGATGTTTTGTAGTGTGGAAAATTCCAACACTAGGAGCACCTTCCCAGAATGGCTCAAGATTGTGAAATGAGCTTATATTAGAATTTGCAATCTGGTATGGATTTCAAGGCAAGAGGATGGATATGTATCAAGAATAAAGTTACAAAGAGCAGAATTATTGTATTGAAGGATCTATATATCACAACTTTTTTTCCACCATGTTAATGCTACTGGCTTATGACCCCTTATGACTTCCTGATAAGTCATGTTAACCCTATTTTGGCATTACAATGTTCATTATACATAAGTCTATTATCATGCCATTGTAATGTAAAAAGTTAGCTAATCTACTCAAATTTTCATTAGCAGACATTATAATGAGATATGATCTTTTGGTAATGTATGATAAGTCATTAGTAGCTTGGCAAAAAAGTTCTGACATAACAACTAGCATAATGGCTATCAAGGGATGGTGGTCTCAGTCATTATGTGAGAAAACAATGGACTGAGATGCCAAGCTCATCTGAACTCTATCTAATATACCTGGTGGGAATATGAGAAAGAACAAGGGCATACTCAGATTGGTTTGATTGGAGCATGGATTAAACAAAGCTATGTAATGACCTTGATTAGGCTTGCCACTTGTAGAACAAAGGTATGGTAAGGTCAGAAATGGATAGCTAGAGAGTTTTAGACTAATGGTCAGAGTATTGTAGTGATGTCAATAAGGAATGGGAATGTAGATTGATATTAAATTGATTTCATATGTTGCTAGGCAAGGGACTGCACTTGTGTGTGCTACTCCAACACTTCTCCTCAAGCTATACACAGTCCCAGCTCGGCAGTGAAATACTTGACCATGGAAGACAGTAGTACCTTTGTCATAGTGTTGAAAACCATATTGTCTGTGGGGAAAAAAGATGGGGTGGAGCTTTTGATCATTAATAACCCAGTGAATAAAATAGAAATGGATGTTAATATGTTTAGTATATGCATAGTACTAATAGTCTCATATAAAGCAGTAACATTTTTCTGCCAACCACTAGCCAGCCAATGTGTTATTTCCTTGCCAATGACCAGCCAGCCCACATTGGCTAATGGGGAATAATTAATATAAATAATGGAATGGCTATCAAATAGATAGCTCATTATTTGCTGATGGGTCAATGAGTGACTAAAGGGTATTAGTAAATAATTGAGTAGGCCTATACAGCACTCCACAGGTGGGCCTATTCCTACTTGCCTATGCAATGCCAACTGGCCCATCACACCACTAGCATATCTTTTCTTGCTGGTAGTAGCTATGGCAAATGTAATTCTATTGCTTTCCATTTATTGACAAGCAAATTTGCATGTACACTAGGCTACTGGGATGGTACTGATACTAGTCCTATAATAGTGCCATAATTTTAGTGAAAATTTAAATTCCCTTGCCTATTTCCCTTCTACCTACTAACTATGGTATCTCACAATTGTATTTTCTTGGCAAGTGATCTTGGCAAGCACACTAGGCTACTAGGATGCTAGTGATGATCCTATAATAGTAGTTTGACTGAAATATGTAATTCCAGCCAAATTCCTTGCTTATCTCCCTTCTATCTATTAATTATGTATTTCACAATTCTATTCTTTGACACAAGCGACAAGCCATTTTGACATATACAGTAGATCACTAAGCTTAGTATTAACAGTTCTGTAACAATAACTGTCATAAAATTACCTTGTTTAACAAGATTTCTGTCACATCCCATAATTGTGGGAAAGTGACTGACAGAAACTTCTTCCTGTTATGGTCATGATAGGGGTAACTACCATTTTTGCCACATGTTGTGCCTCACTTTCACCAACCCATAATTGTGGGAATGTCTTTTTGTTACAATTCATTGTCTAAATACTTTTTTCCTTTTACCTTGACTACTTACCATGCTCACCTTTCATCATCTACATGTCTCTCCATTCAAACATGTTGAGCACAGTTATTTTCTCTTTTTACTTGATGACTCATCACTAATTCCATTGTATTCCATCACCTTCCATAATCAGTCATTTTTACATTTACCAATCATTCTTCAATGTTCTATGATATTCCTTTTTGCTTAGTATTGCTTCTTCTTTGTACATATATAAATTCTTATACATACTGTAGCTCTATCTTGTACTTTAAGTTAGACCTACTTGGTGTAACCCATACTTTGACCTCCTTGATCCCTTCACATTGAGTCTTTGTCTTACTCTTGAGTAAACACTCTTTGTCTTTGAACCTCTGACCCATAGGCAACTGTCATTGGCCTACTCTACCATTTGAATAGACATTTTTGTCATTGTTGAAGACTGACACAGCAAGAACCTTCAAATAACCAAGTCTACATTTGTCCCTACCTGGGCCAATATATCTTAGTATTCAATCACTAACATATCAACAATATTATCAACATAACTGTTCAAGAATCCCTCATAATTAGTCCATAAGCTTTGTTGAGGATTGACAAACAACCCACATTATTAGCTACACTACATAAGTTTCTTACCAATTCTAGTGCTAGTAGAACTAGTCACCAGTCTTGTCTAGGAGATACATACATCCCTAGCTCATAGTGTTCTAGCCATGGAAGATGGATCAATTAGCCTGGGAATGATTTTACAAGCTTCATTGCATTTGCCTATGAAGAAGGCAATGAGTGATGTACCTAGGCAATCCAGACCACCTATAAACCAATGTAGACATCCTGTCAAGGCTGTGGATCCATCACATCAGCAAGGCAAGCCCAAATTGTGAACTAGAAAGTTAGTCAAACTGGATTGAGAAAGTGGACATACCAAGTTAAATGGTCATGTAAGAACTGTATTGGGTGAATCACAGCAGTTGAATTCATCATACAGAGTGTAAAGAAGAATCCCATGGCATTATGGGCAAGCATGATGGCACAGGAGTCAATCAGAGGCAATAGTGCATGAAGTACAAGACCAGCAGGACTATGAGCCATGACTTACCAAATTGGGTAACCACCCAAGCACAGCAATTCAGGATGCATCACACATCAATGCTCAATTCTCTTTGTACAGGATTTTCAAGTATGCTTTAGAATTTTCAACAGTGTATTTTTAGATTAACATTTTGCTTCTTTTCATAGCAGTAGACACTCTTGTGTTTGAGGTATTGGAGTATACAAACAGTATGGTTGTATAGCCACCATATTACATAATCATGGACTACTTAGGGATTTTATACGGTACCTTTACTTTAGTATGACTATACTAAACCTTCATACTCAGGCTATAGTGTTATTTCAGTAACTACTTTATTAAATATCTTAGTACAGGTACTTGCCTTCTACTAACTAGTGTATTAGTGATTATTACTGAGTATCTACAGTTCCTATGTACACCAGGGTCAGGGAGTATGGGATCAACCAGTCTTTAGATGTTTATTAAACAAGAATCTTTAAAAACTGGCTTAGACCAAAAGAAAAGACTATTTAGGATCAGTTTTTGAGGTTTTTGCTCTGGTCTTTGTCTTTTTTTAAATAAGCAATTGAGGACTTTCACAGCCACTCACTTGCTGCAACTTACCAAATTGGGTAACTGCTTAAGCAATTTATTGACATATTGTACAGCAATATTGCTTAATATTTCTCATATATATTTTTGAGATAGGTTCTTGCCAGTGAATGCTTAATAAGCTGATTTTTAAATTATCTTTCCATTGTAGTTGACATTGACATTCTTCTATTTAAGAATGTATATGTTTGAAGTACAGTGACTCCAAAAACCCTTTCCATACCAAGATGTGACATGGTGTGCAAAGCACACCACAGCACAGTGTGGGAATTCCGCTTAGCTTTGGTGGAGACATAAATAGTACATACTCTTGGCGACACAATTGCCCCCTAGGTCATGTGATTCGGTCCACAGGTGGTGGAGATATGGCCAATTTAAAACAGCAATACCATGGAAAGGGTTTTTTCACTTTCAAATTGACAAGGGTATTTGGATATTATTAGTACTTGGTATAGCCTCCTTTTGCTCTAAGCACTGCCTGAACCATCCTAGGCATGCTTTCAATCAATTTCTGACACTCCTCAACTGGTATGCTATCCCACTCCACTTGAACTCTTTTTCACAATTCATGAATCCCATTGGAGGGGTTTTCATGCCTTGCAAGCCTTCTCTTGAAATGACCCCAGAGATGTTCAATAGGGTTTAGGTCAGGAGATTGTGCAGGCCAAACCATAGTCCTGAATTCATGCTCCTCTAGCCAGTTCTTGACTTTCCTGCAAGTGTGCTTGGAGTCATTGTCCTGCTGAAAGATGATGTTAGGAGAATTGAGACCATAATAGTCTCTCTCACTCTAATATGGCACTTGGACTACAGTAACTTGCCATTACAGTTGTTAACTCTGCTATATGCCTGTCTTGGATTAAATCCTATTGGGATGATGAATACATTAAATCAGTGGAGGAGATGATCTTAAACTTGGCAAGTGAATGATATGAATCATAATCTATATGGTTTAACCATTCAACAGTTGTGCTAACAAACTAATGCTATAAACCAGATGCAAGAATACTGATAGAAATTCCTGTCTGCAGCATTTCTAAAGAAGACCAAATCTTCAGTCCATACCATTAACTTGCTTGCTACATAGTTTGGCATCAAGGACATGGGTGTTACAATGGCTCAAAAAACTATCTGTATGTTTGGTCATTTTTCACTAAATGCAATATCCTAACCCTAATCCTAACCCTTGCCCTAAACTCCAAGTGTATCAAATGAAGTACATACTTTTGGCTTTCTATTGGACCAAGGGTCAAGAGATTTGGATAGGATCTGATGAAATGGCAGCCATTTCAAAACAACAACTCATTCAGATAGTTTTTTGACTTATATAAATCTAGGTATCTAGTACTTGGTATGAACTCCTTTGGCCTTGATAACTGCATCAATCCTTCTAAACATGCTTTCTATCCATTTCTAACACTGTTCCTCATCAATTTTCCACAATTAATAAAATTTTATAGAAGTGCTCTTATAAGCTAAAAGGGATGTTTTGAGGTAATTTCAAGTGTGTCCAATGTGGTTAAGGTCTGGAGATTGTCCAGGACAGTTCAGAAGCTTGATATCTCACTCTTCAAACCATCTTTGGGCTCTTCTAGAGGTGTATTTGGGGTCATTATCTTGTTAAAAACTAATATCTTCTTTTGGAATTCCAAATTTCTTCATGCTTTGCAGCAATCCCTGCTTTAAAATGGCCATATACTATTTAGCATCCATTCTCCCTTCCATTCCACTCAAAACCCCCACTTCATTCCACCATACACAGCCCCATACCATCTGTGAACCCCCTCCAAATTTAACTGTATTTTTTATGTTTTTAACAATCAACCATGCTCCTTTATTTTTCCACATATACTCTTGCCCAGCTGACCCAATCCTATTGATTTTGATCTCATCTGACCATATAACTCTTTTCCAGTCCTCTACAGTCCAATCCTGGTACTTGGAAGCAAAGCCTAACCTGTTCTTTTTGTGACCATTAGAGTAGAGGC
>JBBPQP010000809.1:0-17193 GCA_038092555.1 Boletus subgraveolens
CTTTCTGTGGCTGTGCTCTCTGCCAACGCTTTCACCCATAAAAGGAAAGCCCCTGGACGCTTTCTGTGGCTGTGCTCCCCTGCCAACGCTTTCAGCCCCTGAACGCTTTCTGTGGCTGTGCTCCCCTGCCAACGCTTTCAGCCCCTGAACGCTTTCTGTGGCTGTGCTCCTCTGCCAACGCTTTCTGTGGCTGTGCTCCTCTGCCAACGCTTGCTGTGGCTGTGCTCCTCCCCCCCAGCCGACGCTTGCGGGGGGACTGCTCGCTGCTCGCCGGAGTAGGATATTAGACCAGTTTGTGGGTAATAGTTGTCTCTTTTAGAGGGTTTGGACTTGAAAACTATGAAAATGAGTCTTTTTCTAGCACGAACCCAGCCTTGACCCAGACTATGTTGCAAAAAAACATATATAATGGTTGAACACACTAGGGGCTATTCCGAATGGAGTGTGACAGACTCATGTTCTGGAGAGATATGACCTCATGTTGCCTTACTTAGGTCAGCCGGCAGTGATATACTTTGTTTGGGCATGTTATGTTTCTGCTATTTTTGTGATGTGAGTTTCTTTAACGGCCGCGTGCATCGACGTTGAAAGCTGCATGGAAATCAAAAAGGCATTCAAGGTGTTACTCATGCAACTACTCACCAAGTTCCCACTGCACTCGCTTGTTGTGGATACTCGGCTCCTTTCCTAGTTCGCTATCCATTTGTCGGAAACACTCAGCTGCCTCCTCGATGTAACCGTCCTCTTTGAGAACATTGCAAATCGCTCGATAAACGTCAAACATCGAAAGGGTGAACTGAACCAAAAAGAAACTCGATATCCAAATTCAAAATTATCATGTAGTACATACCTCAATGGCAGCTCTCGATGCCTGGCCATTGGCTAGGCTGTGAACCAATACCGTGCTTATCCGGTTGACCAGCGAAGTGTTCGGAGGAGAGTAGGTTTGAAATGCTTCGTCATGTTCCCCGGCGCGCAATGCGTCGTCTCCAATTGTTTCCAACGCCGATGGTTCGCCGAGGTCAGAGGTACTGCAACAGATAGACCGTACAAGAAGCACAGCATCAAGCCTAGTGAACATCCAGGGCTTTTCGAAATGGTCGTTTGGAGTGAGCTTTATTGCGTCCCGAATCATGGAAATTGCATTGTGGAGGTCGGAGACATCACCACGTTGTACAAAACGTGCGCAGAGTGCTTCACCAAGGGATGTGAGCACCCAGGGCTTATCGAAATGGCCATCTGGAATGAACCGCGTGGCTTCCTCGATCACTGAAATTGACTTTTGAAGATGATCAAGGTCGGCAGCTGTCTCAAAATGTCTGCGTAACACAGCACTGAAGTTGATCAATCGGTATGGCTGGTCGAAGTACCAATCTGGGGGCATTCGAGCAGACCGACCCAATTCCGAGATTAACTCATCAATCTTGACCAAGTGCCCTGACGTCTTGACCTGGTATCTTTTGAGCGTTTGAAGTGCGAGATTCGCGGCTCGGTGTTCGTAGCTACCCTCGCAGCAAATCTGCTTGATCTCAGCCACGAGCCCCTCAATTTCGTCTGCGACGGTCGCGTCGTGTCGCAGCTTCCCATAACAATACAAGAGAGCTTGAGCGAGTTGCAGTAGGGTCCCTGGTCGATCTGGGAGAGGCGCTGGACGCAAAACGAGCACTTCACGATAGGAAGCAATGACCTCTTCGAGGTCAGAAATCGTACCATGAACCTGACAGTTTATGAACTTCACAGTAGCAAGGTTGAACAGTGCGGCTGCACGACGTTGATGGTCAGAAGGTCCAAGGTCCAACGCAAGTTTGAAACACTCTACAGCTTCTTGCAGTTCCGCTATCCCCCGGTCTCTGTGATAGCGGAGAAGTGCATTGTGCCCTTGATCCGTTACTTCTCCGACTCTGATGCATGACTGGTCCTCGCATCTCAGCTAACAAAGTCCCATTAACAACAGGAACACATAATGTAGCTTACCACTCACATTACTATCCCCCTGACTCCAATCAGCGAAAGGGTCGAAACACCGTTCTTCGAGAGTAATAAGCAGCGAAGGACAGGAAGAGGCACCTTTTCCTCCCGCCGAAGGGAACAGAACTGCACCAGTTTTGAGCCACCAGAATACCAAAATTGATGGTGCATACGGTATGTGCTGCCACTCTGAGCCAAATCACCCACGCTGATTTCTGATACGCAGAGCGTTTCCCCATTTCCGAGCGTCGGCTCAAACTCAAAAGTAGCGTTGATGGAGAATCGGACCTTGACCGTTGAATCCGTGGGCCTAATTATCATCAGCCACAGAGAGGAGAAGAGAGTAAGGGCTCTCTCACAGCGTAACCTCATCTTGCCATTCAATGATCCTATCGTAGAGCAAAACCGACTTAATTTTGCTGCTTCTCTTTGTACCGTCAAACTGGGTAAGGACATAAAAGCCGACAGGCATGCGTCCGAGACCAGCGACAACGTTCTCCACCCGCATGCCTGCGAGGTGATCGTCATAATTCTTCTGCAAGGCATAAGACGTACATACGTGTGATCACGATTTGCCGAATCTCATGAGAAGGGGCAGGAAGGGAAAATATCTTGGGAGGGATCGCTGACTTGCACTGTTCACTACAGTCTGCGTTGTTGGGCTCACCACTGCTGACGCAACCTAGTTAATACTCCAAACCTTGGCGAAGGAAGAGACCCACATCTTTCTCCGAAGATAAGCCACATCTAAGAAACATTAGGTACCTATGAACAGTCATTGCAATGAAACACTTGCTGCCCGAGTTACAGTCATCTGTGTACTTTTCTTCCAAGAATGCCTGAAAGCGTTCTTCTTCCATCATGTCTTCGTGAGGCAATTCATTCTGCAGGCTTGGTCAGATTGTACATGGACGCAGTGCAGGACACCGAACCTTTTCAAGCATGTTTAGCCACTGACGGTCATGAGTGATGGCCACCTGGATATTGGGATTCTTAGAGCTAGAACTTGAGTATGCTATAGCGTACGTTATGGCAGCGTGCAAACCTTGTCCAGTAGGTAGTGATTGATCACGTCAGATGGGTGAGAAGGCTGGTGGATTGCTCAATCATTGCCTGTTCAATCATCTAAGTGAGGATACATACTTGGGATAATGCCGATACGTGGTCGACTCGTGGGGTCCCATCCATATCTTTAGGTGCGCCGTGACCCCACATCTTGAACACACCTCTCGAGACTACCCACCGCCAGAGGAAGACTAAGATGCCACGCAGGGAGCTCGCAAGCAACGTCAATTCAGACCAGATGCTTTTCGAAGGCGGCGCCAGCTTCTCAACCACAGTACATTCATCCCAGCCTCTCACTTCGATCTTGAAACCTGATACGAGCACGGCTTGGTTCTCATTGCGGTTTTCTTTGGGACTCTGGCGGTAATCACATCTGGAGCTCCAAATATATCTCCCCGTATCGTCACGTTCCAGTAGAATCTGTTCGGTAGGTCCGGCATCATGGAACGAGGCAAGATACCAAGAACTCGTTTTATAGAACCCGGTAATGAGGTAGAGGGATTTACAATGAGCGAATCGGCACCAATCGCGCGCATGTCTCTCTGCCAGCTTGCGAAATTCTTCTTCCTTGTTCTTGTTGAGATTTTGGCGTACAGCACCTGATGGGAGGATAAGGATGGCGCCTGACGTAGAACATGACATGAATTTGCAGGGCGTGCTTTGGATACCAAGTCAGTATTCTTGCGCCTCCCCAAGTATTGATGTTAAACCACTTACCTCTGGGTATGCTTCAAGTTATCACCATGCAGCCCTTGGATGCCATGGCAAATTACACGACCGGAAGGGAATGCACTTGGAATAGGAGAAACCTCGTTCGGTTTGAACTTGGTCAGCCCGACAAGGCCCACGAGATCCTCGCGCCTGGATGAGTGGAGCTCGTGGTCCGTGGAGAAACATATATTGAACAGGACTTCAAACACGCCATCATCGTCGACGTAGCCAACATCTCCGATATGGAGCCCACTTTCTTTGTAGGATGAAGGGAGGTCAGGCTTTGGTTCCGGAAATCGCAAAGGGTATCCGAATAATTGTCGTAGATTTTTTGCGTATAAATTTTGTGGGAAGTCGACCATTGCACGAATGTGGTCAGGATAGTGAAGTTGTCGCCAAGTGAGGATGAGGACGAGGAATCTCCCCCCTTTTAGGCAGTACATAAACTTAACGTTCGAAAGAACTGACTTGTTTGATGAGTCAAAAATTTCTTTTGTCCCTGTACATGTGCTCTGGCTGTGCTCAACGTCTCAAAATGACTTCAAGGACCCACTTCGCCCTCAACAACCCTCAGCCCATCCGACCGTGCCTAGTAACTGAGTGACTGACATGTCCATCACGCATGGAATGTGCAGTGCCATGCTGTACACGATAGATACTTTCGTAATAACATTTTATTACTTATTGCCGTTCACGACTGTAAGGGCCTCAACGCTCAACGTTCAACGTTCAACTGTACACCTCGTGGACTGATGGCGTATCTTCACGATGGAGGATAGTACTGGAACTTGAAAGGGGATTGGACAGGTACAGCAGATCTCGATGAAAGTAAACTCAGGACCAGGGATCAAGAACCCTGAAAGGCGTGCCAAGTGACATCGAGGCAGACATGAGGGAGCCTTCGACGAGTGATTCATATGCATTGATCCACAGCCACGTAACGACACGCCGGACTCTACGACTTGGAGGTGGGTTTGATGTGAGTACTACTATGATCCCAAACCTTCAAAGCTTAATGGCCCGGAGTCGACCGAGTCACCTCACTGGCCAGAGGAAACACCCATTTGCCCGTAAATGTAGGAAAACCTATCCAGTCTGTGTATTATTTATGTATTAGGACGTGTCCCTCGAGTCAATGTACACCACATTGTATCTCCGCCTTGAAACCATTCCACTTACCTGCCTCTCCGCTGACCACCCACAGACGAAGAAGCCTCGTGAGTCCTTCCTAATGTAGAATCGACACTCACATCGACCCACATTTTGACTTTTGAACAACACTTCCATTAGCATCGAGTACAGGCAAAGGTGTAATGAGGTCTAAGAAAGTTAGTAACACTTACCACCGTTCTCTTCGCCATGTGCCGGTTCAACTCCTCCCAACAGATACCCAGAAGGTGGAAGAAATTTGGTCGAGCCCATGGACCGACTCCGCCACCCGTGGAAACACAAACTCATTCTTCGCCTCCGACAAACTACTCTCAGACAGATGAACCACATAGAAGAACGGATCATGGACACGCTGAAGCAGCCGAGGAAACTCGTGTAATGGATCTCTCTCCGCCTCCAACAAACGCGGGGAAAGACGTTCGGTTAGACACGGAACCCACAGAGATGGATCAAGCATCTCACGAATCTCTTGCACTGGGCTCTACAGCTCAGACCAACGCAGCGCGACATTCTCAAAAAGACAGGGAGAACACCCAGACAGTTCAAGGACCTTCTCAGCCGACGGAAAAACCTCCTGCGATAGTAAATGCAGAGGACCTTGGAAAAGATGATGTCGTGATAGCGTACGTGATAAAGGTCTCGACTGTGAATTATCTGACTTGATATCCCCAAGTGTCATGGGACCAACAGGCTCTGGCAAGACTACGGTGAGACAAACAACAAGTGGTGGAGTCTGATCACTCATATCCTGTCAGTTCATACACTCCGCAAGTGGATGTGACACCCAGAGAGTAGGCCATACGTTGAAATCCTCTAGAAGTCAGGTCCATGGTATCAGATTTTGGGACCAAGAGAGTGGAAGATACGTAGTCCTGGTGGATACACCGGGATTCGATGACACATATAAATTCGATCTCATCATTTTGAAAATGATTTTTGATTGGCTCAAGTCGAGGTAATGCATGATGTTTGCTAGTCCGGATGATTCGCCTACACTCTCGCCCTCACAGTTACAAGGAGAATAAACTTCTCTCTGGGATTTTGTATCTCCACCGGATAACGGACGACTGCATGGCCAGTACGCCGCTGAGGAACCTCCGTGTATTCCAAAAGCTGTGCGGAAAAGACGCTATGGCGATGGTATATCTCGCTACGACAATGTGGGATGAAGTTGACCAGAAGGTCGGCGAGAGGAGGTTGGATGAGCTGAGGGGGGATTACTGGAAGACGATGGTTACTCATGGAGCCCAGATAGCTCGTTGCAGGCGCGACGATAACTCCCCGAAGGAGCTTATTCGACATATCCTTGCCCGGGAGAGCCCTCGCAAGGTGCGTCTACAAAACGTGGACCAAGCTGAAGATGGGGCTCACAGAAACGAAGCAGCCTGACCCGGCCCATGGATCAACTCCTTCTCAGGCAACGAAAAAACCTCTTGCAATACTAGTGAATATGGAGGACCTTGGAAAAAACGATGCCGTGATAGCGTACGTGATAAAAATCTCGATTGTGAATTATCTGGCTTAATGTCCCCAAGTGTTATGGGACCAACAGGCTCCGGCAAGACTACGGTGAGGCAAACAGCAAGTGGTGGAATCTGATCACTCATATTCTGTTAGTTCATATGCTCCGCAAGTGGATGTGACACTCAGGGGGTAGGCCATACGCTGAAATCCTCTAGAAGTCAGGTCCATGGTATCAGATTTTGGGACCAGGAGAGTGGAAGATACGTAGTCCTGGTGGATACACCGGGATTCGGCGACACATATGAATCCGATATCGACATTTTGAAAACGATTTCTGATTGGCTCAAGTCGAGGTAATGCATGATGTTTGCTAGTCCGGATGATTTGTCTACACTCTCGTCCTCACAGTTACAAGGAGAATAAACTTCTCTCTGGGATTTTGTATCTCCACCGGATAACGGACAACCGCATGGCCGGTACGCCGCTGGAAACCCTCCGGGCATTCCAAAAGCTGTGCGGAAAAGACACTATGGCAAAGACATATCTCACTACAACAATGTGGGATGAAGTTGTCCCGAAGGTCGGCGAGAGGAGATTGGATGAACTCAGGAAGGATTACTGGAAGGGGATGATTGCTCATGGAGCCCAGACAGCTCGCTGCAGGTGTGACGATGACTCCCCAAAGGTGCTTATTCGACATGTCCTCGCTTGCCAGGGCAGTCGCGCGGTGCAGCTACAAAAAGAGATGGCCGATTTGAAGATCGGGCTCGAATATACAGAGGCTGGGAAATAACTCTATTGATCTGGAGGCGATGGTCGAGAAACAAACGGAGCTTCTACGGAAGATTGGTGAGGAGAGGAAGGTGGCTTCAGAACCGAAGGTGCTGAAGGCTCTTCAGACATAGTATGATGATTTGGAGGCGCAGATAGATAACAAGTTGCGTCAAATGAAGGAGCTGTAGCTGCCACTGTCGAAGAAAATTCTCCGTTTATATTCCTTCAGACGAGCCTAAGACTGACAGTGAGCCGAAGTCAAATGTTGATGGATCATTTGATGGAGTCATGACCTACCGGTTCGTCAGCTCAGAACTGCCAGCGTGTCAAGGGTTCCGAGCGTTTTGAGCCTTGGAAGAATCGCCCACAGTGTATCTACCACAGGATCCCTAGATATGAGGTTGGATGTGGATATGCATGTATAGCTACGACCTTTATGAGCGACATGTCCTCCCAATATCCTGGTAGTGAATGTTTGGTTTACATAGTGCGGCTGACGAGAAATGGTTGTCCGGACATTACGCATAACTTAGCATTCGGAAGAGACAGAATTACTTTACTTCTACTTCATCATGGGTCCACTTCGGCACGGTATCTACAAGGTGCGCCTGTGCGGAATCTGCTGTCCATTGTCGTACCTGGCAGCCTGACTCCCCGATGTTCCGCAGTGACCGAGAATGTGGTGACAGAGAGACCGGGCTCGGGAACCTCTTCAGGGCTGATGGCGGCTCCGTCGCTGAGGCCAGGTGGCGTGTGTAGAGTTTCGGGACATACGGAGGGTGTGACAAGATAGTCTGGTGACCAGACCATTAGACGGCTTGCCTCATAGAACGGTCTGGTCACCAGACTAGTGACAAGAGGCTCATGTTAGAGTGGGACAAACGCTCGAGGATAGTCCCACTCGCAGCTGTAACATGACTTCATGTCTTTCACGCTACAGGTGGCACGTTATGTGGGCATGTAGAACATAAAGGGGAGGAGAAAGCACTAGATGTCACTTCGATCGGAACTCCTTCACAGCGGGATGGAGTAACCAAGGAACACTACTTCACACCTACAAGATAGGGATGGCACCCCCTTCATGATGGTTGTGAATAAGGTCCATCATGATTCCTGCATCGTCCATGGGACTTCGAGGGCTCAGCTCGAAACCGATTCGTGAAGGGGGGTAATATTTATTGAGAAAAGCGTTACCCAAAAGATCGGGATACTGACCAGTCACGACAGGGCCCAACGCGAGGCTCGTGGACCAAGGGAGGACTTAGGTAATACTGTCAGTAGTGACGACCTTCGACCCACGCGCTCTGGGCGGCAACTTGCACCAGTAGGGATGCCAGTGGCATCATAGGACTTGGGAAACATGTTAGCCTACAGGCTGCCATGCAGGACATTCAAAGGACAAGCCAGTGCCTCATTGAAATCGCCGAGTCAGGAACGTGGGATGCCACTGTTGATACACGACTTCCCAGACACAAACGTTGCACTCGCGCCCCGCTCGCAGTCCCGTCTCCCTCCACACCCTCAATTTCACCGAGTGTGACAACTGAAAAACCGAGGCGATGTGCTTCGTGGGCGTCGGCCCTGGGGAGATCTCGATATCCATCGATGTCCACTGGCAGAGGCTTGGTTACATAATTCTCACCGCAGGTTTCGTTTCGTCTTGCCAAAATCAATATGTAGTTGCAGAGCTGAGCGTTGAATATGAATTTCGAATGGATTGATGACAATGATATGTATCTATGTAAGTAAGTATCAGACTCTCAGATCTGACCTTGTTCGTCGAAAATTTCGCATGTCCCTGTGTACTCAGTGGCTGTGCTCAGGAACACCACTAAGCCCCATGTTCTACACTCACGCCTCAAGGTCGCTGTCCTCAATCCCCAGGCTCCTGCTTCGCAGAGAATCCATTCAATTACCTCCAAAAGCGGTCGTCAATGCTGCGGATGTCGAGGCAGAAGCCGAGCCCTCGGTCGAGAAGCTGCACACGTCACTCGTGAGTCATCGCCGGCCCGCCTCAGGCTGCAGAAATGCCTAGCCTCGACATCATGAAAGCGACGGGACTTCACTTTGCACGTCAAGGTTCGCTGGTGAAACAAGCGTTCTCCAAGTGGCGGCAGCGATTGACCGATCAAGCTGAATGGATCGAGGTATGCCAGCGAAGCGTGGGTTACAAGGAAAAGGCGTGGCTTCCGCGCGGCACCGATGGCCCTCTTACGCTGAACGGTCGCGCGCATCAAAAAATACCATCCGAGATCCGTGTGTCGCTGAAGAAGCGTCTGCGCGAACAATTGTCTGGGACTAGCGACCGACAGAAGAGCTCGCGAGACAGTTCGAAAAGGTGAAGCATTACTAGAACAAGTTACCGTCTACGCTGACTCAATGCTTCATCAGAATCACGAAGATCCTGCGCGTCGATGGGCGCGTGGGTCGCTGCTGGGTGTACTTAAGGACTTTTGGAATCAGCGAGTTGAGACCGTTGCCTAATAATTGGTTTGCATGGCTGTCACTCGATCAAGAGAGTGATAGGACAGCCATGTGACCGGAACAAAAGTTCAACGTGTCCAATTTGGGAGTGTGGCAAAACGAGAACGCGTTTCAATTATCGTTCCCAAAAGACCATATCGAGCCGCTGCACTGTATCGTGACATCATCATACCCGAACATACCGCCTTCACGGTGTTGCGGACATCCTGGGAAGGTAGAACTTATTTGCTCATTCTGAGTGGAGATTTTTAGGAAATGTCGCGATTTAGGAGATCGCGCTCGCCTGCGCGAAACTATTGAGGTGTTTCTGGTGGACTGACATTATGTTCCCTCGTTACTATGCATCGCATGGTCTGAGCGAGATCCGGACTCGCCCAAGGACCCCGATGATATGGTAATTCACGCTTTCCCTTGTTCATTTGGTTTGTAGGTTGAATCGACAGTTCAGGGTAGCATGCTGATGTCGACGCACGAACTCTTGATCTTCGCGGCTGTTTTAGATGTGGAGTCCCAGTTGGAAGAACTGTTGCACGTCGTTCCGTTTGATCTTGAGGGTCAACTCATGAAACGTGTCTCGTTGAATGGTACGTGAAGGTCACTGGTCTGATGGTTTGACGATGACTATATGCGCTTGCGCGTTCTGTTGCAGCTCATGTTACAGATGTCCATCCGAGGTCACACACTCTGCCTCTCGATCCTAGCTGGATGATGGGTCGAAAGAGGTTGAGAGGTTGAAAATGTCATTTGAGGAGGAGATGAATGCCAGCCAAATTGCCAAGTCGAAACCTTTGAAACGACTTGCGTCTTTTGCAGACACGCGCTCGAGCAGATGCGTCATATCATATGTCATTTTTTATTGCTACTCGCCCGGGTTATAAGGACGTCCACCTCGAGGTCAAAGAAGCAACGGCTGTCCGACGGGTCTCCCAGACGAGGAGACGACCTAGTTCAGTCGGAGTCCGTCCGTCCTCCCCACCGCTCACCGTTGCGACCTCCGTGCCATTAGAGCCGGTTCATCACACGACTGTCACGCCTGCTATGTATCGCTCTCTGACCAAGGACATTCCCGCCGAATGTATAGCCAGCGCTCTTTCTGTTTCTCGATAATTGATTTTTCTTTATTACTGCTTGCACATTACGTACTCGTCTACGCTCGGTAGTGCTACCGTTTATGGTAATGAAGTGACCCTGTGATACGCCTCCCATCACCCCGAGCT
Organism: Boletus subgraveolens; assembly: GCA_038092555.1. NCBI lineage: Eukaryota > Fungi > Basidiomycota > Agaricomycetes > Boletales > Boletaceae > Boletus > Boletus subgraveolens. Next base: position 10,854 of record JBBPQP010000809.1, read on the forward strand.
CTCTCCGACGACGTGCAGGTTTCTTCTTCATCGCCAGTGCAAGATTTACTGACCATCCCCGCGTTCACCACGACTCGGAGCCACATATTAGCATGATGAGCGCCTCCGCCAATTCAGGTGCCCGTGCTTCCAGTTCCCAACCGAGAAAGCCCAGTGTCATCGTCACGATCGGGATGGCGGGCGCAGGCAAGTCGACCTTTGTACAGCGCCTCAATTCCCATCTGCACACCATCAACCCTTCGCGACCGCCCTACATTCTTAATCTCGATCCTGCAGTGGCGCATGTTCCGTTTGAACCCAACATTGACATTCGCGATACGGTGAATTACAAGGAGGTCATGAAGCAGTGTGTCGCTGTTTCCTTTAGGGGGTCCATTTTTCATTTGACGGATAACATCGTTTGACAAGGTATAATCTGGGACCTAATGGTGGGATCTTGACGGCGCTGAATTTGTTCACGACCAAGTTTGATCAAGTGTTGGAATTGGTGGAGAAGCGGGCTGAGACCGTCGAGTGCGTCCCTGTTATTTTCTTTCTTATCGACTGACTCGGGTCCTCATGTTGTGGTTGATAGCCATATCATACTCGATACGCCAGGTCAGATTGAGATCTTTACCTGGTCCGCATCAGGGGCTATCATTACCGATGCCGTCGCATCCTCATTTCCGACCGTGGTGGCGTACATTATCGACACCCCGCGGACAACAGCACCTGCGACGTTCATGTCAAACATGTTGTATGCTTGCAGGTACGCGTCCGTTTCTCAGATCCTCGACGCACGTTCGTCGTCCGGCTAACCATCTCCCTTTTGATTCTCATTTTTATTTTCCTCTGGATAGTATTCTGTACAAGACAAAACTCCCGTTTATTCTCGTGTTTAACAAGACAGATGTGGCGTCACACGACTTCGCGATCGAGTGGATGCAGGATTTTGAAGCGTTTCAGGCGGCGTTGGCATCACATTCGGGATCGCGGGATGCGGAAGGGGAGCCGACGTACATGAATAGTTTGATGAATAGCATGAGTTTGGTTCTGGACGAATTTTACAAGCACCTCAAGGTGAGTTTTGAGGCCGGTAACAGTCACGGGAGACCATCGTGGTAATGTCGTTAGGCTGTGGGTGTTTCCAGCATGACAGGTGACGGAATACAGGAGTTCTTTGATGCCGTTGAGGAGTCCAGGGACACATACGAGAAGTGAGTTGTCATGTTCGTTTTGTCATTCTTCTGCGCGTGTACGCAATTATTCGTTTGCCTTTTTTTTCGCGAATATCACGGGTCACGTGATTCATGTATCTCCGGAATCTAGGGAATACCTTCCAGAACTTGCGCGCGCCCGCGCTGCTCGCGAGAAATCGCTGCAAGATGTCAAAGAGGCGTCATTGAGCCGGTTCATGAGCGATCTTGCCGTGGATCGTGCCAAGAATCCGAGCGCTGCGCTAAATGACCGATGGGAATCAGAAGAAGAAAACGATGACGAAGACCTAGATGTCGACATTATCGATCGAAGTGAGCGGCGACTCGACAGTATCTTTCGCATTGTGTACCAAGACTGATTTGGTGATAGATGAGGAACGTTGGCCCGGACAGTACATTGATGTCACGCGGATGCGGCGTCAGGATGAACAGGTAAACTGGCCGAGGCCTGCGTGAAGGACTCGATTCGGTGTATGTTCTGTTCGCGTCCGAACATGCTGCAGTGTCTCGCTTGGGTGGCAGGGAAGAAAGTGGAGACACGTGTACAGGGGGAGGCAAAGAGATGTACGTAGTTCACGCGTTGAAAGATGCTGGGAATGCTTTCTATTGGCCTTGACGACGAGGAACGGGTGCATTATGTGTAAAACGAGGGATCATTGAGGAGAGAGCATGTGGCAGTGATGAGACATCAACCCGGTTTGATTCTACTAGTTCGGCTCACTTGACCGCCCGTACTTATTTATTTAACGTCCACCATTCAAATATTCTACTCTTTTCTTCTTTCCTTTTTTTGCCTTCCCGCATCATCACCGCTCTCCTCGTCCCAGCCTCCGCCTCCCTTTCGGATCATATGGATCGGTATGCAACCCGTGCGGTATGCTAGACGCTGCTGATATCTCCCATCGGTCCCCCCCTTAGTTACGCCAAGATCGAAAAAGTCGGTGCGTAACGCAGTGCGACAGTTCACGCCCAATCGTGAATAATGACCCTCGTGTGTGGCGCGGACACCCTGCAGGCGAAGGTATGTTCCCCTTCAGCGTTCACTGTCACTTCACTCACGCCATGCGGACCGCCTTTCTCTCATGCCACACGTGCACAGGAACGTATGGCGTCGTCTACAAGGCCAGGGACGTGACCACCAACCAGATCGTCGCACTCAAGAAAATACGGCTCGAAGCAGAGGACGAAGGTGTCCCAAGTACTGCCATTCGCGAGATTAGTTTGCTGAAGGAACTCAAGGATGAAAATATCGTCAGGTACCCCCTTCGCTCTCGAACTTGCATGCGTACGTGTGCTAAGCGTGTGGTTGTGGTCGGGCGTAGATTGCTCGACATTGTACATGCAGACCAGAAGCTCTATCTCGTGTTCGAGTTTCTGGACATCGACTTGAAACGCTACATGGAACATGCCAACACGAGCGGTACGCCGATTTCGATCGATATATGCAAGGTACGTTGTGTCTTGTTGACTTGCGTTGCATGTGGCGACCCGTGATAGCTACGCGACGATGAACGCGTGAAAAACGGCGCACTTGTCCCTTTTTGTTTCATTGGATGGCCGGTTGATTGCATTTTACTATCATTCCGGCACTGCACCCTTGATTACCCCTTTTCCGCATTTATTGCGCGGGTCAGCGCCCTGTATCGATATCACCATCCATCGTGATGACAGGGGAGGAGGTTACGCGCCGGATCACGTGACATGTCATCTCCAACCACATTCACGCTCGAAGACACACTGATGCTTACCTTGATCATGTTAGAAATTCACTCATCAACTCAGTTCTGGACTCCTTTATTGCCATTCGCATAGAATTCTTCATCGTGATCTCAAACCCCAAAACTTGTTGATTGACAAACGCAACAACCTCAAGCTTGCAGACTTCGGCTTGGCGAGGGCGTTTGGCATTCCCATGCGGACTTATACTCACGAGGTAAGCGTCGCAAGTTCACGTTCCTACCCGTGGTAGGCCTGTGCCTGCTGTATCCGCGTTTCATTTCATTCACGGTGGATGCCTAGGTCGTCACACTTTGGTACCGTGCCCCTGAAGTCTTGCTCGGGCATAGGCATTATTCCACTGCGATCGACATGTGGTCCGTAGGGTGCATATTCGCGGAAATGGTCATGAGAGGAAACCCACTCTTCCCTGGCGACTCTGAGATTGACCAAATCTTCAAGATTTTCAGGTGCGTTTTGGATGGTGCGTGTGTTGCCCTTTGCTGAGATGAGGACACAAGAATTATGGGGACGCCAAAGGAGCAAATCTGGCCTGGCGTCAGTCAACTACCTGATTACAAGGAGACATTCCCCAAGTGGACCAGGCAAGATTTGTGCAACATTGTGCCCAACCTCGACGAGACGGGCATCGACTTGCTCTCGGTGAGCTGTCGTCCGTCGTCCCATTAGGCACTCATGCTCACGTATTCTCTTAGCGAACGTTGACTTATGATACAGCAAAACGAATTTCAGGTAAGTCATATGTTACTATCAGGGCTAGGGTTGTGCTGAGCGCTTCCAGCGAAACGTGCTCTCGTCCACCCCTGGTTTGCCGATTACAGTTCGTGAGAGAGGGCTGCTGTTGGAGCCCGCTGATTACCTTGTCGCTAGCACTAGTCTGTTTGGTGTTAGAGTACGCACGATGTTCTAGTATGTACGCATTTTGTCACGGCGGTATCGGAGTGCTGCCCGGGATGTTGCCATGAATGGACAGATGGCCGGAGCCACGCGCCGGTGATAAAGGCAGCGCATTGCCATTTAGTCACAGCTCCAGTCACTCGCCATTTCTCATTCTCCCCCTCTCTCATCCATACACCCAACACCCTCTCCAGATTTTCCTCGATAAACCATCGCTTTCTGATCCTTGCTCGCCATGGACGACGGCGTCCAGTATCTTGGAACAAGGTTAGCCGCCTCAGTGCCCCTGGACGACCCCTGTGAAGCACACCGCTCGGTTACTGGCATGTCGTCTCCCTCCATCCGCCTCGAGGCGCTGCTCACACCCCTCATCCATAGGAATCACTCTGCACGTTGAGAAATGCGGCGAGAAACCTGCTCATGATCTCACCTTTTACCGCGCCCGCTCTGGCTATGTCAACATCGGGCGGAAATCGGGATCCGATGATAGGTCGATGCGACGAGAAAACGATGATCACAATGCTGTGTTTACATGCCAGGTCGTTAGTGCGAGGCATGCCAAGCTCGTTCTTTCCGACGGCGGACAGGTATTGTTTTCTCTCGACAGTGTGTGCGAGCGCTAACGCTCGTATGGGATCATGTTGCTAGGTCTACATCGCTGACCTTCACTCACGGCATGGAACGCATATTTTGAGGTGTGGAGAGGCGACGCCAAGAATGCTCCAACCCGAAGTCGAAACATTGCTCGCTGATGGCGATGTGCTTACCTTTGGCAAGGTGGTCGGTGCTGGTTCATACCATGTTTCTCCCGTCACGGTTCGCGTGGAGTTGTTGAGAGGCCGCTCGTTATCTGAGCCATCTGTGGATTCCGCGTTAACCCCCTTTAACCCTCCGAGCCCAGTTCTCTCCGGGCCGCGTAAGCTGAGCTCGGGTCGCTATGGACTCATCTCTGTTTCCTGTGTAGAGTCCGATTCTCCCCATTCCTCTTCATCCATCTCTGTGGACTCAGACGTGGCGTCTTCGCCATCGGAGCAGGAGTCAGATGTAGAAGACCAACAGTCGTGCGTCCTTGCGGTCCTTCGAGACAGTCAGGGGAAGTCGTCGGTTAAGATCCCGGCGTTCCGCAGTTTCATCCGAGAGATTTATCACAATACTGTCTCGCATTCGCCTGCCATCTCAGATGTACCAGATATGTCTTTGGGGGACACTCCTGGCTCGCCCTCCTCTGCTGGTGCTGTCAGACATCCATCCCCTGTCATCGCCATCGAGCCTTTCCCAGAGCCTTTCCCCAAGTCACGCTCCCATTCACCGATGGAGGTGGCTACGACCCCATCCCCTGCCTCTGAGGCACAGCAGTCGGAGCCTGCTGTTATTGGTGCATGGCCCTTGTCCAGACCCGAGTCCCCCCGGCATTCATCGCCCGAAGTGGAAACAGCACGGTCGGAGGTACCCCCGGCGCCCGAGCCAGTTCATGAACCTGAGCCAATCCCTGCTCAGCCATCAACTTGTCAGACTAGAATCACACCCCTTTGTAACGATGCGCTCATTGAGGTGATGCACCGCCTTCCTCCGCCGCCACCCTTCTTCCCGATTGGCGGGCCGTTTAGTAACTCTATTGCATCTGACTTTGGGCTGCCGTCTGTCCCGGTCCCGCCCCCGCCCCCACCGCCACACCGCATGCCTCTTTTCCATCCTCTCCACAAAGTCGTGACAGAGTGCGTCAACTCTGAAGTCAATGGATCTCTTAAAAGTGTCGAGGCATGTTTTTCCGCCGTCCTGCTACAAACTTCTTCCTGATGAGCCTGCTCTAGGACCGTATATCCGCCTTGCAGGAGACCGTCAGCGAACTTAAATCGCGCCAATCCGTGACCGAAGAAGATGTGATCGATCTTCAGAGTCACTGTGAGATGCTCGAGCCCGAGTCGGAGCGCTTACTCTGCCGCATTACTGGAGCAGAGCGCAACATTGCGTCGTTATCCACACTCCAGGGCCAGATGACCGCGCTGCAAAACATGGTGACGATACTCCGTGGGAAGTTCGATGCACTGGAGCCCAGGTCTGTCGAGACCCCTATGGAGGACGTTCGGGCATGTGCGGACGCCTTGAACAATCTCGTGTCTGGTGTGTTGTATTCACTGGTTCGTATTGACAGCTGACGTGTGCGCCTTGTAGAAATGAGATCGTTGCGCGAAGACGTGGAGAAGCGTATAGAAGCCAAGATGGAGGCGGTTCAGAGTGCGCGCGCGGAGGCATTGGATGCGTTGAAAGAGGTAGTTGTCGAAGCCAGGGTTGGTTTTTGTCTTGGTATCTCTTCGAGGTTGGTTACGATCTGACGATATGCGCTCTAGTCTGTGAGATCCTTGAAACGGAAGCGCGATGATGGGGAGGCGACAGAAGAGACGCCCGTGATCGTTGCGCCTGTCACTTGCACCCCTCTTGTCGTGGACGAAGCCCTCGCGACCGAGGTGCCCGTTCCCCAAGTTCCCATCCCTCAGATTCCGGTCTCCATT